>PDGT01000095.1:418251-455648 GCA_003671415.1 Megathymus violae | reverse complement strand
AAAAAAAAAAAAAAAAAAAAAAAAAAAAAAACTTCAAAAGGCCCTTAGCCAAATAGAGCCCCTATTTGGCTAATTGGCTATTTATCAGAACCACTAATACACGATGTAAACATTAAGAAAAGGAATATTATGTACGAGTACAAATCTAATAAAAAAAGGTTTAAAACATTAATAGTGTGAAGCTATGAGCTGTGTTAATTTATAAATATTTATAGTAATGTAATCTTTAGATGATGACAATTAAAAGGCTTTTCATTATTATTAATAAGATTACACTATTACTATTACATTATTATAATTACAAATTTTCACGAAAATCAAGTGTATGAAATTCTGATATAATTAGTACTATGGATGTTAAATAAAAACTAATTGCACTGCACTTTTTCTTGGTTGAATCACAGTTACCATGCCCACTGTGCAGATGCATCTTGCGTTTTAATTACCGAAGGCTTAATATCCGAAGTACGAACCTGCTTAACTATATCGTTTAGAGTCGACGTCGTGTTATGAACGCTATTAAGCTAAAATTCATTTAAGGATACTTTTCCCGACGCTGAACGATGTCGGGTGAAGTGACTCAGGCCTTACATATCTCACATTAAGAAAGTTTAACATTAAGCCGGTGGAGTGACGTTGTACAGAACACAGAAGTATCAAATTTATTCCCGACTTATTTAGTAGGAGAAAATTATTTAGTAGAAATAAAAGTAGCCTTAGCTAGTCCTTATTACATCAGCTGCCTACCAGTGAAAGTACCGTCAAAATCGGTCCAGCCGTTTCAGAGATTAGCCGGAACAAACATAGAGAAGACAGACAAAAATTGTAAAAAATGTTATTTTGGTATATGTACCGTATATACATTTACATGCATGTGATAAAAAGCGGTTATTTTAATATTACAAACCGACATTCCAATTTTATTCATTAGTATATCTAGTTTCTTTTATCGACGGGTTAACTAATCACTAAGACGCGATTTAAAAATTATTTGTTCAAGATTTCCATCCGGATTCCTCGTCTGACAAGTTCTCTATTATAACTTCCACGATGTGATTTCTCTACGTGACTTTATCACCGACAATACAAAACTCAAGTGCTCGTATGCATTATATATTTCCAGAACGGTTGAAAATAAGTCTCACAAGTACCTACTGCCGAAATAGTGTAACGGTACTGCCTTATTTGGCGCTTAAAGTTGTTTGCGTGAATGTGAACGCCGTGCCGCGTCAAAAGGGTCTGGAGGTTCATTCGACAACAAATAATTATTGGTAAATAGTAAGTAAACAGTAATAAGTAATTATTAGCAATAGCACAACTTATTAGTAAATAACCCGACCGATGCAATGACAATAGATGTTTTAAAGTCGATCTTCTACACGAGGAGCCAAAATGAAAATGCCGCATGAGTCTCCGCTTTTCCGTTATGTGTGAATTAGAAATTGTTTATAATTTGCTTTGGTTGCTAAATATTGTGAGGATACATACTTATTATGGATATCCAGTGTACCCAAAAATGAAAGAAGATGCTATATGGCTGGAAATTAAGAATCTAAACGCAAAATATGTTGGAACTGTACACAAAGCATTAGTCAATTAGAGGTTTCGGTAACATCCGAAGTCAGCTATACGAAACTGTCCAAAGCATTCGTAGTATTATAATCATAGATCACTTTGCCCGAGTACTGAGACGGGACAAGTATGCGTCTGTTATATTTTCCTGCCTACAGCATACAGCTTTTAACATAAGATGCTTAAGGTATTTTATTTTAAGTAAATTTGAAAATTAATTTCGTTTATTAATATTACAGGTAACCTAAATAGCTAAGTAGTTTTAAAATCTTATAGACACCTATTTCCAGCAGTTTACGATTATAATATATATGTATATAATATTTTTTTTATATAAAATAACTTAATGCATGACAACAATCCCACCTGATGATAAGCGGTGATGAAGTGTCAGATGTTGAACGCACTAGCTTATAAAAGCCTATTCACTCTCCTCTTGAAGACTCCTATATCATAAGTAGCCGGGAACACGGACGCGGGCAAGCTATTCCAGCCCTTTGCAGTGCGCATAAATGTGCATGTTACAAAATTTATGGCCGTTACAGTACAAGCTTGAATACTGCAAACAGGAGTCGTTGGAACTCTATAAAAGAGACTGCAGAACTAGACGTTCTCAGGTAGAGTCGGGAGAAAAAAGTCGACGCTCGACACATAACCACTTTTGCCTAAAGCGAACCGGTCTATGTAACCAACTTCACTCGGTACAGCATTTCATTATTCGAAGGTCAATCTAGCGACTGAGTTGACTCGCCAAGCTCAGATGGTAGTCGGAACGGCGCGTGTGCGGACGTGCAACGCGCTGCGCGATCAAAAACTTTTACGTCAGCAAAAACAACGGGAAAGCTAAAAAATTTACCGAATGTCATCTCATTTGAACTTCGAAGTGTTCAGTGCTGTTTGTCGTTCGGGAACAACGAATCAAAAGTAGCTGTGATTGTATAAATTCGCTAGAAAGTTGTATTACATTGACAAGTTTTTCTATACAAACAGTGCTCATGTCTGTGTATCGTTCGTGTTTTGTATAGTATAGTGCGAAGGTGAGGTTTTTGAACTGGTATCCGGAAAGTTTTAGGTTATCATCGGTAAGTATTTTTTCCTAACGTATTTGTATGTGCAAAAAGTTTGACCCGCTTTGTAGTTGTGCTAATATTGCAATATGTTATTTAAAATTACTTGTAATGCTTACTCGGGTTATCTTTCGTCCACAAAAGTTTTTCAAATAAGGTTAATAAATGATTCCGTATTTTATTTTTCACATGTCTATCTACCTTTGCCTTTTTTAAGATATAGAGTAATCAGTTAGCTATTTATTTAAACAACTTCAAAAACGGCTATCTAAACCATTTGCTCTATGCGTTTTTAATTAATTATTTCCGTATACTCACCGTATCGCGTCATGCTCGAGTGTTTGATTATGAAGTTTTTTAAAGTTACTAAGTCTGTATTATTATTGGTATTGCACCTCAAAAGGTGACCTTTCACATCACACTGTTCGGTAAGTACTAACTGTTACATGTTGTAAGTACAAATTGCAAAACTATTATTAGATACAAGCACCTACTTACAATTACCAATAATAAAAACAAAGACAATGAAAGCGTTGAAGTTCAATCCATAAATCTAAATTAAGCTTCTTTACATGCATATGCAAGAGTCGCATGCTGAAGTAAATCTCCGCCTATTCCAAGGCTAGATAGAAGACCTGATAAACTTAGTGGCAATACTGTCATAATTTACTAGCCACATTTATACTAAGGTAATTGATCACAAAGTAACAGAAGGAACCGTCAGGAACAATGCTTTCCAGAGCACATAAACCATTCTGACATGACACTCAAGAAAATGACATTCACGTACATTTAAATCGATTATTAGTTGCTAATGCAAACTTTACGTATTGGAACCGGTTCATGGAACAATTGTCCTTTTAATTTAAGTGGTAATTCAAGTAAAAGTCAGATCACGGAGTTACTAGTCGCGGGAGTCCTCATTGTCTGACGGACTTGCAATAGGCCTGTGATATTGACTTAAGTTGAGTAGAGTCGAGTCAAGAGTTAAGATAACCAAATTACTACTGATTCGATACGAACTTCCAATCTGCAATATTCCTATAAGACAATTCAAATTATACAGTTGTCGAAATTTTTTTTTTAAATAGAAATATTAAATATATAATGACAGTATGTGGTATGTTCATTAATAATGCTGAACTTCTGTGACTAAGAGTAGTCTGTTTTAATATTTTGCCAGTACTCACGATATTTGGTACTCACAATTTTTGAGTTATTGCCGATGTTTCTCCCAATCGCACGGATCACATGGATCATGGTCACGGTGAGACTGCGTTGCGTAGCAAATCGTGAGTACTCGTTATAGTTTAAAATCGTATAATAATATCATAAACAGAGTAACACATTTGAAAGTTACGTTATTCCGAATAGACATATAAATATAATAATAATAAATCAGTGTATAATAATTAATTATTGAACCCGAACGAAGCCGGGAAGGGCCGCTAGTCCTAAATAAAATCGGATTATGTAGACATGTAAACTAGAATTCTCAAGAAGATCATTGTTAAGATGTTACCATCAGATAAAAATTTAAAGAAATATCGATACGTTTAAGTTGATGCACAAAGCTATTCAAGATATCCACTAAAAGAATAAAAATAATACTCAAATAAAGACATCCAAAAACTAGCAAAACACACTCATATTTCAACACAGCGAAAATAAAAATAAAGAACCAATAGAGCCTTGGAGGGAAGAATGAGCGAACGTCACATCATGCATTTATCAAAGACGGCAGATAAAAAATATATCAGCTTTCAAAGGTGGGATACAGCTAATGTAACCCGATCGACCTGATAAAAACTTAACGCCTCGTCCACTTTTTATTGAAGTCTGTATTTATATTGCTCAGCTTTTACCCGAGACTTCGTTCACATGGATTCAGATTGTATTCTTAGTTCGATTAATAACAAAAATAATTCATATTTTTTATATTGAATTTTCACATAGTAAAAAAAAAGGAAAAAATCAATCTAACTTCTTTCCTAGGCCTCAAAATAATTTTATATCAAATATCATCACGATAAGCCCAGCGTTTTGCCCTTGAAAAGGTAACAGACAAGCAGACTTTCGCATTTATAATATTAGTAAGTATGGATATATAATTATTTATAAGATGTCAAAGTATTGCAATTGTGGCGGTCGCTGAAACCAGACGAGACCAATTGTTCATAATGTATAAACAAAATTATTACTTATGAAAGTCATTTTTGCATCTACTACCGTTACGAAAAGGTGCTTTGACATCGAGGAGAAGAAACGGCGAAACAACACATGGCGATTACAAAGTAAGTCTTAATATGCGTAGAACTGGTTTCGACACTATTATTACCAGGCATCCTTGTCATTAATATATTCGTCTATACCACAATATCCTTTACCTATAAGCTGTGCTTTGAAGCGTCGCTTAAAAGTTCCAATAGGTACTCGCAACTCACGTAACAACTTTGGAACCTTATTGCAAAAACGAACTCCAAGCCCCATTAAAGAACGTTGAACCCTTAAACAGTAAAACATTTCAAAATCGAGCACTCTTTTGTTCTTCACTTCTTTTATTAGGTGACTAGGTTACATAGGATTCTTCCTATGTAAAATATCCGAAGAATCCATCTAGCATATAAAGATTCCAAGATCTTTATTGTCTCGTCCTGATCAGATTAAAAATTCTCACAATTCACCTAGTCGCTTGTGGCTTCGATGTATCGATCATGCTAAAAGTATACAGGAGCAAATATGATTATTGCAGAAATTGAGTTTTATTTAAAATATTAATATATTGCATTGCAGAATTGCAGAGATGGTTCAAATGCCGCACCAACCTACCAATAATATTTCAAAGTATTGTACCGTTTAATATTCGATTATCTCTTGCTTAGGTAAAAGAATATCATCGTGAAGAAATTGCATACTTAAGAGTTTTAAAAATATTCTTAAAAATGTGTGAAGTTTACCAATTTGCACTTGGCCGGCATGTTGGACTCAGAGGTGGAGAGTTAGAAATTGTAACGATAATAGTCTATGCTAAGACAGAGTCGCAAGTTTGTCAGTTTGTGCGTATGTGGATAATCTTCAGAACCACGGCACCTATTTGAAAAATTATTTTACCATTTAAAACGTACTTATTCCGGATGGACAAAGGCGTATGTAATTAAATTAGTACTTTCTTTCTAAACTCTTCTCATTTCCTGACCGACAACGCATCAGTGATACCTTTGGTCTTGCTGATGTCCATGGGCGACTGTGACCACTTACCATCAGGTAGCTCGTCTGCTCGTTTGTCGTCTATTAACATAAAAAAAATTCGAACGAAGTTGGGACGAGCTGCTAGTCCCTTATAAATAATCATATCTTGTCTACGAACGACACATTCATATGGGAATTATTCTGGAGCATTAAGTGTTTGTGAGCAACTTCATTTAAGTATATTTGTTCTCTACTTTCATATCAAAAAGGGAATAGCAGATCATCTAAAGGTTTCAGAACTTGACTCTGCCCATCGATTACAATTAGTATCCGTACATAAAATAAGCGTCGAAAGGTTCGACATAAAGCATGGAGGCTTTGATTGATAAATTTACACTGTTACCCACGTTACAGCACCGTCGGACATAAAGAGAGAAAGCTTTGTATTCGACAATTAAATTAATGTACATTGTAGCATAATTTAATATTATACATTTTAACATACAGTTTTGACCACCTCGTAAGACAACTGGTAGTGACTCTGCCTACCGAGCGAGGAGTCCCGGTTTCGATTCTCGGCCGGGTCAGGCAGGTCATGGGCGTTTGACCGTTTACTTTATTTTACTTATTGTACAACACATAGCGGCGAAAAATATCCGATGAAGAAAAACCTCTGATGGTCTCACGGCTGCTGGTTTTCAGTTTTGTCCTTTTTCTCGGGTAGCTCGAAACATCATATATATCATCAGTAAACGATTAAAATTAATGATACGGAACCTAATGTTATAAATGAACCAAGTAACGCTAAGGGTACTCAATGGAATGCACGAATCGATGCGCTGTGACTAATAAATGTTGGAATGAGGTTTTTGAGACCTTACCATATTTGTCTGCATTCTTTTCCAAGAAAAGGATTTGAAATTTTCTTTCTCAAAACAAATGAAATCTTTCCAGTTCCTTTGGTCATCATCATTACAACCCATATCGGGCCACTTTTAGGCTCGGCTCTCGTCTCGCAATAGGGAAGGTTCAGGCCATAGTCTGCCACGCTGGCCAAGTACGGGTTGGTAGACTTCACACACGGAGAAGATAACGGAGAACTCTCAGGTGTGCAGGTTTCCTCACGATGTTGTCCTTCACCGAAGCAAGTGATAGTCAATTTGAAAAATTACAGGCGCGTACAGGATTCAAACTCGCGTCTATCGTGCGGGAGGCCTACGTTCAAACCACTAGGCTATCACTACTATACTGTCCTTTGCTCGTGTAAATAACAAACCTTTTTTTTCTTTTCTCATTGCAGCATCTTCAGATTGGGCTGCAAACTTCTATTACTGCTATTTTATAGTGATAGGTTATCCCGATAGTATGGCATATATATTATATATTTATATTTGTGTGTGTGTTTGTGTGTGTGAGAGAGATAGGGAGAGAGTGTGTGTGTGTGTTTTTGTTAAATAAGGTTTACACACTATTTGTAACTTATTCGACACTAATATTATTCAGTTAAATTTATGCACTTTTACCACGCATGCTGTGGTCTTCTATAAATAAAACTACTTGTTTGCATTTGTATAGTTATACGTAGAACAGTTTGTACATGTGTTTTGTTGATGACCCTTAAAGTGCTTTTAAAGCTGTGACATCAAAGAGCATGGTAGTCTGTGTTACTTGAAAAAAATATATAAAATTATATTTATAAAAAACATTGATGGTTTGTTTTATTGTAGTTAGCTTTGTTTGCATTCCATTAAGATTTGAATAAAATGAACTTGCAAATGGTTCATAATAATAATAATAATATCATCATTATATAACTTCACATCATTTAATGACACTTACGTCATATAATGAGCAGCGCAGTGGGCAGAAGGTCTTCTGCGACGTATTTAAATATAGAATTTATTAAATTGACTAAAACGCCCCCTATCAGATCCTGCATATCTGAAACATAATCTCGACAAATAAAATAAAAATTGAAACGTCTCGTAAAATATCACTTTTGTAATTAAATGTATAGAATACAATTCAATTAAAGCTTTTATTTTACAGTCGTGTAATAATTAATGTATAATAATTATAATAAATTGTTATTAATATAAATTAGTGTTTTTAATGTTTTTTAATAGGAATTATACCGTTATATATCTTCTTATTGTAATTAGTAATACATAAGCTTGTAACACGTAATTGACGACCCCATAGCCCAGTTGGTAGTGACCCTGCTTGCCGAGTGAGGGGTCCCCGGTTCGATTCTCGGTCAGGGTAGACATTTATGTGACAGATGTTTGTTTTCTAGTCATGGGTGTTTGTGATGTCATATTTGTGTACGTCCATGCCACCTGCTACTAGGGAATCCTAGTGTGGGGGTGTGTGTGTAAACGTCAATTTATTCGTTTACGTTTATTTGTAACAGTACAAGTGGTAAGAGTAATTAAAATACAGAATTTTCATCTCAAGGATTGTATGTCATACATGTAGCTCATAGTGTTCCAAATATCTTATCCTTGTCTAGCTGACTCCTCTTTGGCTCGGCTTTAGATTCTTTAAGGAATTATGATCTACACTATACATTATCGTCTGACAAAACCCTGACACGCACGGCTGACTTCGTGTGTCCATGCATAGCTTTGTAGAAATATATTTATCGACAGAAAGAAAGAATCAGGGTCAAAGAAATAAATCTTACTCATACCAGACTGCTTCATATGTATCAAGGTCAATGTGTCGTCTTAAGTCTCAAATTCTCGATATCTTGGCGTCCTGCCAGCAATGCCAGCCTATAATCAACTTGGCTTTTCACTTCATCTCTTATAATGAGATCGAGTGTTTCTTTATTATACAAGATTTCAGCCTCATAAGATTCTTTGTCATCATTTTAGTATCATGTACGCTAAAGCCTTTTCAAATGTCGGATTAGTTGATAATAACAGCCTTGGATTTATTTTCTATTTTTAGTGTTCTATTGATCAGGTACTAAAAATAAGCTTTTTGATATGTGACTTCTTTGCCTATAGAACCGGTTTTTACAGCTTAGTTAACGGAATCCACAAAAAAAAAATATAATAATATATAAAAAAAATAAAAATAAATAAAAATAGTGTTAGGTGACCCTATCATATACCATAGGTTACATAACATTGAAATATAATAAATTTTTCAACCCGAACAAACTCAGGGCGAGCCGCTAGTCATATTATAAAAAGGTTAGTAGTAAATGTATAAAATAATATAGGATGCTCCTAAATCTAAAATTTCCAGGGCTTTCAATTTGGAAAACAAAAATCTTGAAATTTCCAAAAGGGAAATTATTCGTAGAAATTGGTACCTATTCAGCGAAATGACTGCTTAATAGGGAAAGCTCATTAGAACTACCGAGCATCCCCTATGAGCTAAGAAAGCCATTGAAAACTTCACGACGCTCGATTAAGTATGTATTAATAGATAATTTATATTAAACGGTGAGACTCGGGTTAAGGCCTCGTGGAAAACGCAAACAGAAGATAATTAGGAATTGGCTGGTGATTAAAATTGTTTTCAAAACATTCGGATCAAGGCTATATCTAATATTATTTACTGTGCCGAATAGCGAGACGCAGTTAACGCTACGAAATTTTTATTTTTATCCATAATGCTATAATCTGTATTCTTAATTATTAGTATCGACTGTAATATTGCACAAGTGCCCTCACCGCAAGTAATAAGAGCTGTAGATTTTTTGAAGCTCTGAAATTGTTCTCATTTTTGGGGTACAGAAAGGAAGTTTGACTTTGTAATTCTCAAAGACGTAATATTTTACAATTGTAGATTTGTAAATAAAAAAAAGTTAGAATATGAATGCAGATCATATAAGATGTTTATTTTTGCTCTAGTTAGATAGGATTAAATATGAAGACGAGGAAAAGATAAAAATCTATTTAACTTCAAATTGAATAACGGGCACTTTGTAAAGCTATTATTGGAGCATATTATTTGAAGTAATATTCTTTAAACTGCTAAACAATGAAGTGATTAGTACGAATAAAAACATTAATTAAGACCAGGCACTCCAAACACGTTACTGAATGATGAAAAAATCTTTGTACATCTAGCATGTGTAGATTTAATCACAATTATTCATCTAGACTACAGATCTATTCAATGAATGGCCGTTTAATGTACATTAAAATTAAATGTGTACTAAACAATCGCCACATTCACATTAAAAGCATTTATTTGCGTGTGAGTAGTAGTTTATATGTGTGATCAAATCTGATTACTTAGACACAGGATGCATTTATAATTCAAACACTAAATGAAATTATAAATTTTAATCTGAACTGAATAATTATAATTGTGAGTAATATGAATTCTGAGCACAAGAATGTACAGTTTTAAATGCTTTATATTGTCGTCTTGTGTGCAATATTGTTACGAGGGTTCTTTTCAATGTTCTAAATGGTTTCAATATTTAGAAGTTACTGGTAAGTGATTATCTTCTAAGATTATTGCTAAAAAATAAAATTGTTTGGAAACTACTTAAATTTATCAGATAATATCGTTAGTTATAGTTAGTTAGTTACTTAGTTACCTTTTACTTTCCTTTTTGTCTTCGTTGTTGTCATTAATAACATCTCAATCATTTTTATTTGATGACCTCAATTCTATATTCCATATTGATAATCATTCTTGATACTAACACTGGTAGGTTACAGATCGGATCGTATATACGAAGATACTAAAGACCTGTACAAGTAACATTCCGGTATTGCCTAACGTAGGTGCAGGTTTAAAATAAATCCAACTCTATTTGAAGACATCTAATTCTAAATTATTGAAACTTTTACATTTTAAACAGGATACAAGACAGAAGAATACCATTACAAACTGTTATGGTTAAACATTTGCTTTCTAAATTGTTAAATATTATTTTCGAACAAGTATTTTCTGGTATTTTAGAAGTGGAAACAGCTCCTAGTTTTAAGGAAATGTTAATCGTAAGATCAGTTAAGAATTTCAGGCATGGTCAGTACTCAGGTGGGACTGCTAGACGCAAATATATAATTTCTATATTTACATAGCACGATAACACGATATAACGCATAACCATTATCATCACGTACATGTGTATCTTATTAGATTATGATTACAGTCATAATACATACATGATACTAGCTAAATGCCTATTGATTGACATTACACATATTTGAATACTTACAATATGGAGAAGTCTCAAGTACGAAAATTTCTTCTTGACCTTATTGTTTAGTGAAGTGACTATTAATTTTATACGACCAAGTAATAATTAGCGCAAAATTTCAAAATGTGTCAACTGTGCGTAATATTTGGGCACAAATTCTCGATCGATAATACTCTAACCATGTCAGTTATATGTATACTCATTCAGCTTTTCATTATGTTGTCTGATGCAAAACCTCAGCATGTAACGCTATTATATCACCGCCTTGACCGATTTCCGTGCGTCTTCCTCGTTTTGACCGTCCGTCTCGTTTACCGTTAATTTCGCTTGTTCATTGCGAACAATGTCTTCGTTTGTAACGACCGGTTGGTTTGCTTCCGAGGCATAAATGAATTTGATTTGGTTATAGATTCGATCATCCTGAACTAATCCTTCCATCCAAAAGACATTCTCAATCTAAGTTAGTTTTCATTCAAACCATTTGTTTGTTTCAATTTCAAGGTTGCCGATTGAAATTGAATCGTGTCAAATTCAATTCAATGCACAGTTCGATATTCTTTGAAGTAATCTTCTAATATATCGTATTCAATACACGCTGTCTTAATTCAAGAATGGTTTATGATGCGGAAGAATTCTTTTCTTAATGATATAACGTATTAAACGTACATGTCATCATGTCATCTCTTTAATTTATATCGTTCATCAACCTCGAAATAGGAAGTCGTAATTCGAAATGAGTCACAAGTTGTTATTCTGAGCACATATAGAACAAAGCAGTAATCCAAAGTTGTTTCTCGGTAAAACGCAGTTATAGCAATGGTCCCTTCTTACCGCAGATTTCCGAAATTTACCCCACTTAGAAATTCGAACATTTATTTCGTTATACAGCTAGAGTTAGCTATGTTACGGGTGGCATGGACGTACACAAATAAGGCATTATAGACACCCATGGCGTCAAGCAATAGAAGTTAATCAATTACTTCATAAGGAAACCTCAGACTCTGAGACTTGACATGAAAATTAGAATTGTCCAAATTTCTATTTTAAATGTGTGAAGCCTGAGAATCCACACTTGCCTAGTGTATTTAAATATAGCCTCCATCATACATACTCAGGCTCAGTAAGAAAATATGATGATAATGATTAGAAATTGATAGAAAACGCAAAGATCAAATCTGCTACAGTACACACACAGTACAGTACAGTACAGTAGGTCACACCTCCTAGCTAGTACTAGGAAACTTGCTTTCCACATCGGTGTTTCCATAGTGCTATAACATGGATATCTTCAAGAAGCGGCTTCTGCTCTTGCTTCTCCGTCAACGCGTTGATGGCACCCCCGGTATTGTAAATATTCATGGGTATAGTAATTACTACCATCGAGACGTACTCGTTTGCTTTCTTATTGCATACAATCTGTCCATGATGGTATAATTGAAAGTATTCTTAAAAGCAAATTGATTTAATTGCACTTGCTAGTTAAATCATCTACCTCACATTGGCTTCCTACTTTAACACTAAATTGGATTTAGGGCAATTTGTGTTAATGCTGAATGCTGGTTTTACTTAAACCATATATGGTCTAAGTGTTTTTAAAACTGCCTGATGCATAAAGTTATTTCGATAGATGATCAAATAAGTAACAACCAGGACATAATTAAATCTAGCAAAGGTGACCGTGGATTAATTAGTGACTAATTAGTGACATTTTATCGTAATTCAAACAATATAAGGTATCATTATATCCTTGAGACCAATTTTCTTTTTTTTGTTACATCCCTTCATTTGTTGGTTGCTGGGTTGTATTCCACACATCTAATGATAACCATAAGTTGGAAAAGTTTTGTACCAACCCGCTTAACTACGATCCTTATAAAAATTCAAAAATTTTTCCAAGAGTCTTTTGTCGTGTTTCGGTTGTAATACTTAACAACCAGTCAACTTGCGGGCTCACCGCTTGTTTTTAGGCTAGCAACGCGTCAGCGGCGATCTATACAAAATGATAGTGAAGAATTAAAAATATTTGCCCTTACAAACAATTGCATCTAACTTCAACACCCAATACGATACGGCATAAATAAGGATGACAAAATCAAACAGAAAAAACTGCTCAAACCGGTTCCTAGAGTATTTATTTTGAACTAAGATCCTTATGTAAATTAGAAGCTTAATACTAGCAAAACAACTCGCTACACTTCGGGAGGCATTATCGAAAATTTACGAACCTATGCGTGAAAAATCAAACTGAGAAGTTAGAATCCGCAATAAAGTAAAAAAAAAATCGATATCGATCAACGACAAGGTGCAATGCTTCTGAAATGTTGGAACACAAGCTCAATGACTAAATGTCTGCTAATAACATTAACTTATTTAAAATATAGTTGATAGTATCAGGCGTTACTTTGCGGAAATTCATTGTTATTAAATTAGTATTAATTTACTTTGCAACAATCCGCAAGCACAATGTATGATGGTATATACTTCTATACACTTTCTATTCACTTTGCGCTAACACTCGTAGAGGCTACTCACTCAGATGCTACCCTATTTCGGAGCGAAACGCGTGTTGGTGACGGTACGTATATTGGTATATACTTGTAATTATCATAAATGCATGTTTTCCTTCGTGTGAGGAAGGGAGGTTCTATGCATGTATAGAAGTATATACCATCATACATTGTGCTTGGGTATTGTTGCAAAGTAAATGAATACTAATTTATTTAAAATAAGCATACTCTATAATGGAGCGGTTTACATCGGCGAAACTTTCAAGGTAGTTCAGTTCAACGCGGTTCGTTGAAGTAACTTTAAAACCAAGTAAGAAGAAAATGACGGTCATATCGACGGCTATACGACACAACTTTTTTTTATATACTAACTATCGGACGACTCCGACTTCGTTCGGATGGAAAAAGTTCACATGATATCCATCAGAAATTATGTATCTTTAAAATGGTAAAAGAATTTTTCAGATAGGTGGCATGGTTCTGAAGACTACCTTCCGCATATACATCCAAATCTGTTTAGTGGTTTTAGATGATACGTATACGTAGTCAGAGACAGACAAAAATACCAAAATATGTTTTGACCTCTACATTGTTAACAAACTCTACGGGTAGTTCAGGTCTCAGGGCATAAAAATCTTTATGTTCACAAATTGTTACTCGTTTGTATCATGCGTTCTATAAATTTTTCGCGTTTACCCAATATTGTACACTCCTTTGCAAAAAAACGGGCGGTTTTGATTTTTCAACATGATTGGTAATAATTTAGTTGTACAGAAATTTTAATAGCCAAACTACATATGTACTCGCTCTTAATTAAGAGTCTGGGTATGAAAACAAGTTTATTCGATTATTATTATAAACGATTGTTTTTTTAAATAATAATACCTTTCTAAATTTTTGACTTTTTACGTACTTTTCGCGGGTTTGCAGTTAAAAAGGTTATCAGGCGAGTAAACCTAACTCCTCGTTATTTTTAATAGAATAATTTATGTTTTTCGCATAATCCTGCGTTATTGTGACTTAAAACAGATATTTTTGTGTCTATTTTTATGGTAGAAAAAGCAATAAGAGCTAGTAAAATTATAGCGTTGCTGGAAGAGGGGTTGTAGACAATGTTACGTCTCACTGTGGTTGAACGTGAGTCGTTCAACCGTCCAAAGAACTCAACGTGGTACTAAGAGACAGGTCGTGTTCAGAGAAGGCAAGATTCTGGGTGAAAACGTTATACACAATTACAAGACTAACTGTTTTTAGTGACTCAGGTGCTGAGGAACCGCAATTGCATAGACCTCAAAAGAAACCTTTAAGTGGTAAGAGGAGCACAAGTTAGCCTATGGACTATGAGGAGGTGGCTTTTAGCGGCTAATATACGCAGTCGACGACCAGTGCGGGCCCCCAAGTTACACCGTGAGCATCGGATTGCTCGATTGAGGTTCACTAGAAATTGCCTATCTTGGACACTAGGTAACTGGAGCAGCGTACTCTTCTCCGATGAGCCTCGAATTTGTCTGCATGGTGAGGACCAACGTCGATGAGTGTTGCGAAAACTAGGGGAATTCTATGCCGACGTGTGTTTTGAAGAAAGCATCCCTTATGGTAGACGGTAGACTATAGTACCGAGATACTATTAATTGAAATTGGCTTACTAAATGCGCAAAGGTATATAACAGAAATCGTTTGTCAATATGCATAACCCGCACTGACTGTAATTGGTGAAGATGCCATTAACATGGACGATAATACTCGGACCCACTGTTCTGGCGACGCAGATGCTTATATGCAAGAGGTCGGTATTCGTCTTCTAGATTGGCCAGCGCGTAGCTTCAACGTTAACCCCATTGAGCACGTCTGGGAATTCCTTAAAAGGTGAGTACGAGCTATCCAACCACCTCCACAAAACATTAGGAAGGTTAAACGCGTGATCTCGACTAAGTGGGAACACATTCCATAGAACACCATCAAAAGCAAGGTGGGAAGCATGCAAAGATGATTACATGCTGCAAGGAAGATCATAATTGTTATTAACTTTTATTTTTTAAAGTCTTTTTTCATTAAAATACGATAAAAATACTCTTAGTTCTAATTTCATAAATTCCATAGAAATGTCCATTTTCACACGTCTCTCTATTTACATTGACTAAAACACTAATTCCAGGATATAAGTGTTAAAAAGTAGTTTCTCATCGATACTAAGAAATTTCTAGTCATCTAAGCTAATGACATACTAAAAATATTAATATTATCTGTAGAAAAGCCAATAACTGCAAGCTGCCCGTTTTTTTTTTTTGCAAAGGAGTTTATAACTTCCTCCTTTCCCTGGCTACTGGTAAAAACTGCATGAAAAGCCGAGCAGTAACTTTTGACATTATGGTATTAAGACATATACCTACACAGAGAGACTGTTTTATAGTATTTGGGATGTACAATAATATTTGTTACAATATTAGTAACGCTGTTCTTCTTTTTTATAGCGTAAGTTAAAATTGTTGAAGGTTGTCTAAAAGTCAACCGTTTGGGCGGTGGGCCCATATCGTACTGTTATAATTTTATATAGTATTCTGATATATATTTTTATGAGGTGAGAGTGGACATAAATATAACAGGGAAGCTCGATGAATGGAATCGAAAGGCTGGGTTAAATGAGTTCTGTCAAACGATCACAACTAATGGTGGTTTAGTGTGCTCTCCGAGGCACAGAATCGGTCAAGAAAGCTTGCCACTAATCACCTAACCAAATTTGGCCGAATTCCAAATTGCTTAATTTCACCAGTTGGCCGATCATTTACCAGAGATACTTTCAGTATGAGCATCTTCTCACAAGCCCGTATCAGCATCATAATCCTCTGAAGGACAAGCTTAAAACACAGCTTTAGCTATTTTTACCTACAAAAACAGTAAGCGCGCACCGTGGAAGAATTCAACTCGTTCAGAAATAGTACCAAGAAGCAACAAAAAATACACGCAACTAGACTAAGGAACTCTTTCATATGATGGGCCAACGAAAATATGTTGAGATAGGTCGAATAGCAGGGCATGTGAACTGAGACGCGTTACCAGTTCCAACAGCGATAAGATATTTCATGATATGCTCATCCGCACTAATTAGTTTAACAAGAGTATTATTTTGGCATAACCCTCTCGAAATGAGGCGATATATGAATTTCTGCTTTTTTACCTGCATCAGAATAGACTGCTGTCAACCACAGAGTGAGAGTTTTCACTAAATAGTTTAAAAATCGTAAAGATAATTAGGTTACCGTTTACTTGTGCATTTTGTCGTGTGTTCTGAAGAACCACCTCATCTTACGATATCGGAGTCTAAACAATCTTCAGTTTTCTTAAGAATTACGGTGCTGAATTGATTGTTTGGAATTTGCATCGAATGCCTTCAATCGATCAACGCTTATACCATAACTTCGGATGAAGGATAATAACCCTTTGTGCGATACGATACAAACAAACATCAAACATAAGATAATGACGTTTGTTACAAACAGAAGAAGGTAAACACATAAATAAAGAAAAAATTTAAATATTCATTTAAGTTTAGGCCGTTGCGCCGTAGTCTTAACCAACTTACAATTACTAGGGATCATAGGAATTTTGATTTGAGGGATTCTTGAGTGTAGGAAAAGTACCGTCGGCTTGGATTTGGGGCAGCGCTGTGCATGTTTCATTCATTTCTGTTGCACTGCCAAACACTAAAAATTTTCAGGCGTTTCATTGGGTTAAATCCCTAATATCCTGGTCGCTCTCCTTTTACCATTATTACGACGCATATCGTCCCACTGCTGAGAACTGTCAGGTGTGCATGTTTCCTCACGATAAACTGGTAATTGATACTCACATAATTTTAAAAATTAGACGTGCGTGTAGGATTCAAACTCGCGTCTCCCGTGCAGCAGACCTTCATTCAAACCACTAGACTATCACTCCTGTACACAGGATACCTTACGAAAACCTTCGTCGCGACGCCAAACAGACTAGCCCTTGTCAGCCCAGCGTCGAATCAGACAAAATGTTTCACTAGCCACCTTTAACTACATCCAGTACTAAATCATTACTCAACAACAATTTTGCAAACTGAATATATCATCTCCAACACGCATTGAAAACCACAAACGCAAGGTATGACATCACATCGGCGCGGAAACATTCGAACTTAATCTTGACCTCAAATCCGCAGTATCAGATATTAGTTGGCACGTACGCACTCAACAAGTAAACGATTAACGAAACTTAACTAAGAAGAGTTTCTGTTGCTGTTTCGTCACCTCAATGTCAAAACACCTTTTCGAAACGGTAGTAGAAGCAAAAAATGACGTTCATAAGTGAATTTTCAGAATGCCTAAACGTTTTAAATTTTACTTTGTTAACTGAAAATGTAGCCAGTGGCTGTCAAATAGTTTGAATGTTGGTCTCCTGTCTGGGGAATCTAGATCGTTAGACAACGTTTCATATTCTTAGCGATTCTTCTGATGAAGATTGATGATGTCAATGATTCTTGTGACATCTAATTGTGTATTTGCCACCTGTAACACACAGAATCTTAGTGCGAGGCTTGTGTGCGTACATTACCTTTTATCAGCGTTCATTTCACTCGTTGCCTTATGTAATTAAATACGTTTGACATTTTCGGATTTCCTTGTCGGAAACATAATCTGCCATCTTTTTCTTCGACACGTGTAATTTTGAGAACTTATATGCGTAATGCAGAAATAAATATTGTAATATATTGATCTATCAGGATAATCATTATGTATTACTTGTTGCCACTGATATTTTTATTTTAATAAATCAGTCCCGTCTGGTACCTTCTTGCGTTTGATTGCAAGTCTTTGATTGGCGGCGAGGATGAGATTACGGCCATTGGAATTTTATGTTGTACATGTTACAAATTAGAAGTTACAATTGCATCGGTAAAGTAAACTTGTCAGGAAAACGGTTCAGATTTCCTCACAATGTTTTTCCCCGTGATGATGTCAGTTAAAATGTCTCAGGAGACCTAAGAGTTCTTTATCATCCCGAGACCACTAAATATACAGTATCGAAAGAGACAGACTGCAGCGCGAACAACCAGCCGTATTGACTTTAGAGTAACCATACCCAAAATAATTGTTAGGTACATGTTTTTATCCGGTGTTTCATAAATCAATCAAGTTTAAATTTTTTTTACGTAAATAGGCAACAAATCAGCAGACGAGCCACCTGCAGTAAGTGGTCACCGTTGCCCAAGGACATCGGCAAGACCAAAAGTATCACTGATACGTTGTCGGCCAGAAAATGAGAAGAAGCTAAGAAAGAAAGTACATAATGAGACTCTGTCACTTAAAAAGATTAATAAAAATCCGTGCAGTAGTTTTAAAGACGGCAAACGCTGTTTAATACTTTGAAACCTTTTTACTTTGTTCTGTAAACATTAAGTTACTGAACTAATGCCGGGCGTTATCTATACTCACATTATAAAGAGAGAGTGCAAATTTTGTGAATGTTGTGTGTATGCGAAGTGTAATCTTTTACCATTTGAAAGGCATATAATGAACGAAGTCGAGGCGGACCGCTTGTGGTAAATAAAATATTTCTGGTTGTGGACAGATTTGTGAAAATTACAACAAACATAGAGTCTTAATTTGTACAACTTTGGAAACAGTTGGTATAAATTTTTATGACGTCATATTCTTGTATCACTATGAATATTTAAAATCCACATATATAATTAGTTTCTGCGGTTTGCTCGTAAAGGTTAAATACCGAGAACAGCATGAACTGCGAGATTACTCAGGGGTTATTTACCCTTAGTCACTTATTAAATTAGTCTCATATTATTCTCGTGGAATATCTCTGGAATTGCCTTATCTGTGTCATCAGTTGTGACCTCACGAAAAATACCTATACGCAAAAATAAAATAAACCTCTTTGGTGTTAATAAGTTCTTGTAGACCACTGCTTCTCAACCAATTTCGTTACCGTACCCCTTAATTAAACTTTTCATTTATGAATACCCCTTCCTGCATAACTCCATACCTATTCCTTAAAATGTATCTCGTTTCCCTTAAGGTCTAGTAAACCTTAGTCAGTTATAGTTATAAGGTTCATTTTAAATTCATTTTAAACTGTTAAGGTCATACTGTAGACATAATACGTCATAATAATTTTTATGTAAATTAACTGTTTACCCTTCACAGTATTTCCACAATATCAATATAATTTTTTTCGTATCCCCAATAACAACCCGTGTGCCCCCAGAAGTATGCATACCACAGTTTGGGAATCGCTGCTCTAAACTAACGTAAATGTATTTAATTAAATTGTTTCACATTGAAACTGAAATGTAAAATTGTTTGAAATAGATATTTACAAAAATTTCAAAAGATCCAATCATGTTATGAATTAAACATGCGGTTTCTACGCAATAACCTAGCCAACGCGTCGGTGACAACCCTGGTATCACCAATATGCACGTACCTACAGCACTCAGCATCAGATCGCCCGTCACTCGTCCAGCCATTTCCATTAAAATACTTAGCTATTAACTTGTAAAGAGCACAAAAATCTCCCGTCCAATTACTCACGTTTTGCCAAAAGTCACGTGTTGATAGTTAATTGACGAACCAATACAGTGATTGGATTGCATTTGCAAATCGTCAGTTAGCGGTTTTTCACGCAAGTGTGTCAGTGTGTGCGCGTGCGCAAGGCTTGCTCCAAATTGACGACAGTTTTTTGACGCCTGTTTATAATTGTTTTCCGTGTTCGGAATTGAAAACGGTATGTATTTTTTAACTGTGCTACACGCAGTGAATTAGAATGTAGTGAGTTAAATGAAGTCTTTGGACGGTGAATAATGACCTAGGCAGTTGATCAACTCGACTGTGAATGGGTACACAGTCTCTGTAGAATAGATAGATATGACCGCGTCATCTAGTAAGTAAAAGTATAGACGGCAGATTGTTGCGGGTGGCATGGACATACACAAATATGACATTACAAACACCCATGACCCGAGAACAAACATTTATCTGTCACATAAATGTCTGCCCCGGCCGGGCATCGAACCCGGGACCCCTCGCTTTACGTAACGCATGAAACAAGCAATCTTATCGCTAAAGAGGGTCTCGTCCATACAACTTTTCGGAAGACAACACAGCGAAAAGAACAAACTGGACAGGTTCATTAAATTGTAAGAAAAAAAAACTAAATTAACAAAAAATTATGAAAACATGCATAATACATGAAAGTATAATATAACTAGGCCCCGTCCCAACTTTATTTGCTTAAAAAAATTCTTCTATCTTGGTATATATTACTTACGTATAAGGTCTTAATCAAACCTGTCGAACCAATATAGTTAGTGGGCACATATTTTGCATAGAAGTCCGCTTGCCTGCCGCCGCCTGAAATAAAATAAATGATATATATTTTGAGCTATATAAAATATAATCCACATAGCTTTAATGAATTGATAACATAAATGTTAACTAGTGAGACCTCTATAGAGGTTTCCGAGATATTAATTTTGCAATGTTTGGCGATAAATCTGAAGTAGAAAGGAAAATTAAATCAGAAATGTGTTTAGCGGTCTATACTTGAAGTTGGTTTTGCATTATTTGTGATCGAATTTTAATAAGTTAAAGACAAGATAACAAAAGATTTAATTAATGTTGATAACGAATACACTTATAATTTTACACAATCATGTCAAGTACTTAAAATGGGGACTTTCATGATAGCTTATCAACAGTGGATTTTAGGTTATCAAATGGCACGTATCGATACCACGCGTAATCGAACGAGAGTTAATAGATAATAGAGATTTGACTCCTGTGCATCTGATGTCGCAAAGTTGTGTTTTATCAAACCAAATATCATTTGAACTGAAGGAAGGTATTTGCACCTGCATACCTGACGTTTTCCGTGTCATCAGAGACTTGTAAATTGCGAAGTAATGGAACAATTAAGGATTGTAAAGGATGTACAAATGGATGATTTGCATCGATCGTAAGTGGATCAAGCTATTTGATTGGTATCATACGTTCCATGCAGCCATTATAATTTATTCTGATGGAGTTTTAAACATAAATTTTCTTCTTTTAAAGTCTTGAGGATCTTTATCATCAATAATTCCGAAGATAACGTCCATAGTGGCCAGTTTTTTCCTACCATTATACTCACGTAGAAATAACCCTGATTTTTTTTAAAGTGTTAAAAAGCTAGTTTCTTTTTGTTTACTTTTTCCTTTTTAAATATATTCTCGACTGCCAACATTTCGATGATTCCTTTACTGTGACAGTCATATCTATAGGCAGCGGAAACCAATTGTCATTAAAAATCTTTAGGCGGTGACAATACAGTGATTTCAAAGCTATCACCTGTGGTGTTCTTCTAAGATTTTCAGTTTATCTTCACGCTTATTACAAATAATTAATTCACCGGTCACATAACAGATGTCGCTGTTCATTTTATAAATAAATTATTTTGAATACAACTCCATCTGTCGGATCATTATGTGAAACACATTACATAAAGTATAAATACATTTGGAATAGTACATGCTATTTTTATGATACTTTTTTAAACTTCACCATTTTAATAATATGCAGTAGCAGAGCTAACCCAACCCGACCATATATTATTTTTTTGTCGTATCATGGTTGAAGAAATATTTCATCATCATAAAACAATGGCGGAGGCCAAATGAGATCACTTGTAACGTAATCCATCATTTGAAACATCGATACGTCAATCAATTCGTCTGTCTATTGTTCACATTGGCACCGCCTTTAAGATCCTAACTCCCGAGCGAGAGGACCCAGGTTGGAATTCGGGTCGGGACATTGTGACCGACAAATGTTTGTTCTCGGGTTTTGGGTTTGTTATCACGTACACATCGCATCGCAGGAAGTGTGAGTGTGTGAGCGTTTATTATGTTTCAAGACAGCATTGACAACATATTGCACTAATAACCCTGTCCTAATACTATAGAAGCGAACAGTGGCTCATCGTCTTTGAAGTTAGTAGAAAAGCCGATATCGCCGACATTCGATAATTCAGACCGGATTATATACGGATACTCTAACGGAGACAGTAAATAAAAATTTTACCGCCTAACTGTAGCTATTATTGCTGAACAATGCGGGTGCTGTTTCTGTACGCAAAGTGGATGTTTTCTGAAGCGATGTATTGGCGAGTTACGAGTATTTTATTTTATTTGTTAATCGCCTCGCGCTTGCTGGCTTCACAGGTCTATTTTACGAGAAGCAATACATCAATCTGATCGCAACAATCATTACAACAGTCTCTTTCGCCGGCCATCTGATCTTAATATCGGACAGGGCAAAGGTCGGATCGTTAGCGGGGCGAGATGTAGATTAAATTATTTACGGCTTCGACATGGCTGTACCGATAATAATGCGTTTTGTGAGACGACGAACATTGGATTTTTGAGTCATGGACGTTTTACTTCCTAGGATTCTATAACCAAATGGCGAAAACTGGATTGTTATCACGATACCATACTGTGTATAATATGTAAATGCAAGGTTCATGTTGTTATAGACTATTTTATATGTTATTTATACTAATTTGTATAGAGTTAGTGCGAATTTTGTAAGTTTTTATGTGTTTGTTTTTTTCTATGTCACAATCTTCCATTCGAAAGGTACTTTATTCTGTACACACAAAAAAATCATCAAAATCGATCCAGCAATTGGTAGGAATTGATGGAAACACTTCGAAGATCAACTCAAGATCTATGAAATCCCTAACGTGAGTGAAAGGAACCCCTTGGGAATCGAATTTAATTATGTTTTTCCTACTCACAGTTACAGACAGACACTTCTTACTCGCGTGTCTATATAAAGTCATATCCAAGCACTCTTATCTTTCAAATTTTACATTTAATTGCAAACTGAATTATATCATTCGATTTGAGGAAATTTTAATCTTATCAGATAACAATATCATGACCTTGTCACATGATGATAATGGTTTGCATTATCTGTTTAGCATATTTTTGGCATTCATAACAATACCGAGAACGGTATCAGGAGGTGATAATAACTTTTTATGAAATAATTTTTATTATTATTTATCGCAAATTTCTACTAATTTAGTCAACACGCCAATGTTTATATTGGCTCAAAATGACCCATGTCAGTTAAAAAATAAGTAGGGACATAAACATTTTTAGAATTATCCAGTAATCTGCCCTCGCTTCTCTTTGAAAAACGTTAAATGCGTTCGGTTATTATCGCTGTAAGACTCCCTGTTACGGCATAGACGCAAATAGGTAACTTATGAATAACCAAAGCTTAGTATACAATATAATAATAATAATAAATATTTACACTCTCACATCCCCGCACTAAGATTCCTTGTGTTAGAATTACAAGTATATCTGTTACGTAACTGTCTACTGTGACTGGGAATCGAACACGAGACCCGGTACAGTTAAGTTAACAAATTACATGTAGTGTTCACCTAGTGGTCAACATTGACATTAATCATTTAATAAATTTTTGCTTAAATTTATTTCATTTATATCACTAAAGCTCGTGAATAGTTATCAAATCACAGAAAAAAAAATAAGATAACACACAGTGGATATAGCGTGGGACAAAGTTTGCATTAAAGCGGGTTCTTGTTAATTCGCTTTAGATGTTGTGGCTTTGGGTGGAATTTTTAAATTAATACATCTTCCCGACTAGCAGGGAGACTTACAATTTTGGACATAGCTCAGATTCACATGACAAATAAAAAAATAAAAATAGAAGATAATATGTCTATACTCAGTATTAAATGAGATGTATTTATTTATTTATTAAAACTTTGTTACCATGGTATGACGGTACAATGACGAGGTTAAGGCTTAAGCTTCGACTGCCAGATGACCATAAGTAAAACTGATATAAGAGAACACAAGCCTAAATAACATAATAAATGTATACAAAACAACCATTTTTCAATCTTCATTTTTCTTGTCCGATTAGTGATACCTTTAGTGTAACTAATGTTCATGGGCGACGGTGACCACTTAGCATCAGGTGGTCGTCAAAAATGTAAACGAAAACTCAAGGAAAATCCAGATACTCCAAAGTACATTTATAACCCAAAACTTTAGATTAAAACTTGGCCATTAAATATATATGTTTTTTAATAGCTGAAAAACTAATAGACATGCAATTTGATGGTAAGTTGGCACCGCCGACCTTGGACAGAAGTATCACCGGTACTAAGTAATACCAGGGGTATTGCTGACACGTTACTATCAATGAATATTTATTTATTTATTATATATCAGATGGGATTTTATTCAAGTATTGGCGCACTAAAAGATTCCGGAATCAATAATTAAAAAATACTTTTAATGGTCAAGAATGAATTTATTGTTTCTCAAAATATTCTTCCTTTGCGTCAATGCACTTTTTCATACGATTGAACCAATCTTGAAAACATTTGTGCCACTCCTTCCTGGTGAAGTCAGATACATATTTTTCATACTCTTCGACAGCCTCTTCTGGTGATGAAAACCGTATGTTGGATGACTCAGAAGTTGTACGTTTTTCGCCTTCAAAAACTCATTTGTCTGTTTGGCCGTGTGAGAACTTGCGTTATCGTGGGGCAAGATGATACGGCGCTTACCGTTATTTTCACGCAGTTTGTCAATAATTTCCGGTAAAGAAATGGTCGTGTGCCAGTCACTTTTCACGGTACGACGATTTTCTAAAGGAACAATCGCCACGTGTCCAGTTTTATTAAAAAAAGAAGCAATCATCCGCTTTGATGCACTTTTCCCGCGCGCCACTTTGGTTGGTTTCGGCTCATCTCGAAAGACCCATACGTTCGATTACTGCTTTGTTTTGGAATCGTAGTTATAAATCCATGTTTCGTCACCTGTTATTATTTCCCACACCCAATTTGAAGCCGCTTCGTTATATCTGGCAAGCATAGCATGGCACCAAGTGATGCGGTCGGTTTTTTGAGCATTAGTTTTTTTTTACATAAAAATTGTGTGGCATCCATCGAGAACACAGCTTTCTCATACCCAAATGTTTGTGTAGGATTGACTGTATTTGACTCATTCCTATATCCAAAGATGTCCGGATCTCATGGTAGGTCACATGCCTGTCTGTTTCGATCATATGGCATACAGCATCAATGTTTTTTTTGTTCACAGCGGTGCACGGGCGACCTTCACGAATTTCATCATGGAAATTGACACGACCGTGTTTGAAGTCGGCAAATCAGTTATAAATAGTTGTCTTACATAATGCTTCTTCGCCAAAAGCAGACTGAAGCCGAACGAGGCTCTGCTGAGCTGCCAAATTACACTTAAAATTGTAAAAAATCATGCAACGAAAATTTTCCCGAAATACTCGTAAACCGTTTTGTTGTAATGATGCACACTATGAAAACAATTGACATTCTGATGACCAGATGTTCTACTGCTAAAGAATTCCATTTTGAAATGTAGTAGGATGTAGTAACTTTTTAAATAATACTTATGTAAGTGGCCAATTCCGGAAACTTTTAGTGTGACCTATGTAAATAAAGAAGGTAGCTCTAAATTAGCTCAATAAATTACTCCAACAATGCAAACTAAATACCGTGAACAATCCACGGTAGAATTCAAAGATCTCTTTATTTACAGGCCAGACAAGTGAACAGAGTGAGATTACACTGAACAATATAAAAACCAACATATAAAAGATTTCTCTGGAATGTTCCAAAGATGTGTGCAGTCTGCCTATTCGCAATTATCCAGTGCTTTTCTGATGAAACCAGTAGTATATGAAAAATAAATCTTTAAACTCCTTCCATGACCATTTAGAAAAAGCCCGGTAGGAGAAGAAAATCTTAAAAAAGTAACCGACTTTTGTCTGAAGTTTTTTCTAAGCAGCCACCGTGATCATTCTTACATGAGACTGTCTTCTCACTTCACTAACATATAACATATGTATATTCTTTACGATCGTTTACAATGTCATTATAAGTAGGTAAATCTGCAACAGGCCAACCGGTTACCACATATGTTTCCAATAACTAAATTTTAAATACCAAGTAACTATATATCCGTGACCTTAAGTGTAAACGTGTTACCACACGCGAACTTTTCTCAATTTTAATGTTTTCTTTATGGACAAAGATAAAAATACAAAATTACACTTGCGCGGTAAGCCAATGTGCAGCTATACCTAGAAACGGGTTGCTTGCTTTTTTGAAAGGGTTGTTAATCAATATTTACAACTACAATTATAATTAATACTACAATCGCAACCCCTCGCCGGCTGGATAGGATGAGGCGACAGAAGCTGGTCTGCTTGGTGGTAGACTTTCGTGTAAGGATTATACTATCAACATAATTAATAGGTCATAAATATTACTACTGGTATTTTTATCTTCCTGTGAAGCCTGCCTGGCTAGCTACCACCCTTCTGCTTCAGTCAACCGCCAAACGACGCATCGTGTTCCGGCTGGGGCTTGAAAGCCAGTATATTCTTTCTGGATTTGTTCTTCTACTAATGTCCATGGGCGGGAAAGTCTACTAACTTACCATCGAGTGACTCGCCTGCTCGTTTGTCGGCTTTATGTATAAATTTTTAAATAGATAATGAATAAAGGAAAATAATTCAATAATTTGTACGCAAAATTTCCTACATTTATTTGTCTTTGGGAGTCTGTATTTATTTGCCTAAAATGTGATTATTTTTTTTACAATAATATGTAGTTTTGTAGCCTTAGCTTTGCGGCTTTTTCTAGCTTACTTTGGTTTTGATTTAGCGTCTCATCATTTGCTTAACAGAAAATATCAAAAAATAAAAAAAAAATCCGCATAATTAACTCGTAGGGAACGTTTTAAAATGAAAACTTGGTCTTTTATGTCAAATTCTTAAGTCTTCAATAACTCAAAAATAACCAAGTTTTGAACATTGTATCGTATGACCTAAATTTGCTGCAAATGTGCCGTACTTTAACTCCTTATAAGAAATGTGTATATTTTATGTCATCCTGTTGTGAGTATGTTGGATTGACGCTAATGAACTAATGATCTACAAAAATGTAGATGAAGGAGGAACTTCGTTCGTCATCATGCATTCGTTAGTGAACAAGTTTATCACCTGTGTTCGTTATTTAGAATCATATATTTTTATTAAATTCCATAATTCAATTTATTAATAAAGTAAAACATTTCAAAACCAAAGTTTACACAAGTTTCTTAATGTGTGTGTACTTAACACAAACAATACTTGAAATGAAGCTTGAAAAGGGCCGCTTTCATGTTTAAAGTTTCGTAGTTAAATTAACAATTCGTATACATCCGCCCGTTTTATTTTAATAAGTTTACACAACTCTGCATCGGGGTTCCCTGAGAACGTCATAAACAAGTAAAAAAAATGTTGCTAGAATTAATTGCAATTAAATATTTAAACAAATTGATGTAAATAAACATGGCATGGACAATAATGTAAATAACTAAACGTATGTACTTTAAATCCCTATTATTAGGAAGCATGCTCCATAATGTAACAAAATCTTAATAAGAACTAACTACCTTTCTGTTTGCATTTGGATTCACTGAAACGCTTCGTTGAAGTCTTTTACTAAGCGAAGAAGTGAAGTCCAAGCAAAAAAGTGAAGCGAAGTGTTAAAACCAAAATCAATAAGCAATAAATCAATATTCAATAATAATCAAAAATAATAAAGTTATATGAATAACGAAATTCCTCTTATTTATTAAACGATTCATGCACCCAGAAAAAATACTGAGAAAATTACATTTCACAACAATGTGCAAAAGTAAGAAAATAAATGTATCTTATTTTTGTTATTTCTACTTATTTTATTTAAAAATATGTTCCAGTAGATCCACAGGAGAAAACAAAACACGAGCAAAACTTGTTTGAATTCTATTACAATTTTCCCTGTGATGTTCTCGTGTAAATACATAAATCTAAACGTAACTACATACTGGTAAACGCAATTTTAGTCTGTTCTAGCAAACTGCTTCCCTTCGATTCGGTAAAACTACGTATTACGCTAAGAAATAGTACCCACATTAGTTTAAATTAATTTATAACTTTTTTATTTATGGACGGATTGAGATTAAACGAACTTTAAATATTAAGTCATGTTTATAACAATACATTAGTCAAAACCAGAACGAAATGGATTAAGTTGTTTCGGAGATTAGCGCGAACAAACGCACAGACAAACAGACAAAAATTCCAATAATTTTTTTTTTGATTCTATTGTATTATTAAAGGCCCCTTATAACAGATTTTCTCATATATTCTTAATGTACAGAAAGCAATCAATAAGAATTTTATTATATGCATAGATTTAGTACGGAATCCTTCGATCGACAAACTCTAGAGCCGAGCTATCTAACGAACAGTTAATATCTGATACCTTCCCCGAAATAACACTTCCCACATTGTTCTTAATGTGCGATCGACAAACAAACGATAAGTTACGTGATCACACTTTGCGGGCGTGTTAGAAATTTTAGTTATTAATTTCAAAAGTGTATTTTTGAAAGACTCACAGCGCCAAGACTCTTTTTATGGCCATCTGACCTATATAGGTCTAGGTATGGTACCTACTGTCTTCAAGAGAAAGCCTGAACAGCTCGGAGGAGACAACACTAAAGGAACTGAAAGCACACAAGCACCGTATACGGTTCGAAGCTTTGTTCAAGCGTTTAAAAAGTACGTCGCTCATGAGAAAGTAATAGTCAATAGAATCATTTATCACCGAACACCTGTATGTGCGTACTTGATTGTTTGGATTCATACTTTGAATAACCTCGTGCGGTTAAAGTGCCGAGCAGTTACAGAGCCCATCAACCGAGAGCGTGTTGAAGTCGGGTGAAATGCGACCACTCCGTCTCCACGTCCGTCTGCTAGTTTGATGTTATTATAAACTAACTTTGGTGGGCCATGAATCAAATTATATTGTTTTTTTTTTTTTTTTAGTAAAATTAGTCATTAACGTCAAACGTCATTCCTTAATTGAAATGATAACTGACAAATAAATGTACTCTCACTGTAAGTGACGCGCTCAACGTCTTAGACTTCATCACCATTTACCATCAGGTGGGATTGTTGTCAAGCATTGACTTATTAAAAAACAAAATAGTAAAAACCACTAAACTTCCTCTGGGCTATATAAAACCGCTAAAGGTTAATGGTAACTCTGTTTAACTGCTTCATTCTGACCGATTAGAAATGGTTACCTAATGACGACACGGTCAATAAGTTTTAACTGAGGAAATCACTTTTGTTATTTAAATACTTCAAATATTTTTAGTTTGATGACTTAATAGCAGCTTGGAATTATTGCGGTCTTAGTGATTCGTCCAAGGTCAAGTACAGCGTTGATTATTCTCGAAGGGGGAGCGAGGAGACCCACCACTGTAAAGAGACCTGTGCATCATTATCGGTCTGGAGTAAATCAAGTGTGACGGATAGCTACCTAGGGGGGTTTAGTGAGTGAATTCCACATGAATCCCCTGCAATTAACCCTGAATCCTATAAGCTATAGCTATAGGAACACTATAAGCGCAGGCTTGACATTCACAGCATTAATTCTAAATCACTTTATCACAGTACATACATATGAAGCAATTTATTGTTGCTTACTTATTTAATCAGGCATTTGGTTAATTTTGTATTTACCCTATTCACTATTTAAGGATTTTTTTATATAAAATTAGCTGTCATAAATTAAGCGATTCATTATTATAAATTTTTAGATTGAATTTTGTTTTAATTTTTTAATTTTGCTTTTGATTTATTTAATATCACAATATGGACCTATGCAGCCTGAAATAAAGATAGTTATAAATATTAATAATAAATAAGTCCAAAAAATACTTTTTTTGTTCAATTTTTATATAGATTGTGATGAAGGACGTTTAAATCTTCCTCTTTGGGGTTTTAATTCACTAAATGGGATTAGAAATTAGTCATCATGATATCTTAGGTGTATTTTACTAATATTGGTCAAATACTTCACCTCACTCCATACCTAATTTTAAACCTTTATCAACTTTTTCATTCGTTGGGATCCATTTTGAATTATTTATACTAAGTTGCAAATTAATACTGAAATCAAACTTTAATTCCCTATTTTAAATTGGAGGCGATGGAATTATAGAAAAGTTACTTATAGAAAAGTTATAGTTAACTAACTAATATGTTTCATTAAAAGCTTAACAATATACATTATTATTTTAAAAGAACTTCTTACTGACCATTGCCGGAATGAAGTGACAAGTTTTAAACATATAAATCCTTGATTATTTTTTCATTGTGTGGAAACTTTTAAAGCCCTTGTCGTTCTAAGATAAATCAAATGTTCCAGTGCTTAGTACCCAATTATACATATGAAACAATACACATTTGAAATGAACAATTAATAAGTTTTCAATGATTCTATGGAAATAGATTTTCCCATAAAGATCTCTCTTTAATTTGCACGTGTTTTGAGACAAACGAATTCTCATCGCTCGTGATTATATTATGGTTACGAAAAATACTAAGGTTTATGTTTTACAATGGAATTAGTATCGCACGAAAATTTGTTGAGCGATTTCCTTTGTTTGGACGATTTATCTCATCTACTTGGACCTATAAATTTGTTAAAACATTGCCTTTTTCCAACTAAAGGCCTCATAATTTCTCCTAAGTTGCATACCGCCCCAATAAGGACTAAAGCGCGAACGATTCAAATTGTTTTCTTTATCAAAAACACTAGTCGTTTGGCTTCATCGGTAATTAATCATAATTTATTAAGTTAATAATAAATTTATCGTTTTTTGTTAAATGTCAAAATTTAATTAATTGCTCTTATTTCCATACTAGGCTTTTCTCGCGTTTGCGTCCCAGTCAAAACAATTATTCTGTCTGTTATAGCTTCTTATCTGTATTGAATCAGAAAGCCTACAATGCAGGGATATGCTGTGATAATTATTTAATTTAATTTACAACAGTTTTTTAGGTCGAGCCATACACTTTAAGCAATGGAAACCGCATCTAAACTAGTTCAGTCGTTACCGTGTGACATATTTGCGCGCGTATTCGAAATTATTTATCTCGGTTAGAAGAAGGGCAACATCACGAGACATATTTCACACGCACTAAAATTACCTTATTTGTAAATAAAACAACACGAACAGCGATAGGAGAGTCGTATCATCAATTTACATCAATCGAGAACTGAACCCAGGAACGCTCATTTATTTTTTGCCTCTAACGGCAACCCATTCAACTGCTTTAACTCAATCGACTGACCCAATCCACTGAATTATCAGGGCATCAGACAGGCAACCTCGTTACAACTTTATAATAGTATGTATAGATTCGCAATAAATTACCATCAATCATAATTTAAAGGTTTTTTGACAAATAAAAATGAAGCTAATCTGTTTATTCACGCGTATAAAGATAGACGTGGTAGGAAACAAGAAACAACTACTGCTTAATAACAAAAAAAACGCAATAAAAACGCTACAAAAACGCAATAAAAACGCTACAAAAACGCTACAAAAACGTATTTTTGTACAGATCACCACCACATACCACTGATTGTGAAGTCGTGAGCAATCGTTGGACCGTGTGTTTTTACTTTTGACTTCCAATTATCTTGATGACTGCATAAGCTAAGGACTCCGGACTTAATAACATCTTTGATTGATGAAGCGTGACAACGCTTAACGGCTTGCCTTGTGTTGCGTCAGTTGTATTTGAAAAGTCAATTTTATACCCCCTGTAGATGTTAATCGACGAAAATGTATGCAGAATGCATTCTACAAATCCATGCCCAAGTAACGAAAACGTGAACCCAACGTAATATATTGGTTTTGACTATGAACGCTATATTGATACAATTTGGACAGCAATTGTGTGTGTTAACCTCTACGAGAGCCTATTGACAACATTAAGAAGAAGAAAAATTACGAAGAAAAATGAGAAAGAAGACAAAAAGGTCCATCCAATTCAGATCCAAATAAATATGTTTCACTTATACTTTTAATTCAATGTCAGTTTAATTAGACCCATGTTTAATTAGACGCTAAAGAGTCCGGCGACTTCGCACAGGAGTGACCGTTTGCCATAGGCTCGTCTGAAATTTACTATAGATGATGATAAGTTTAAGTTACACTCAAGAATGTGTGAAGTCATTCACACAGTGTTAATATTTTATTAAACAGGTAATAACAAGAAAAAATATCGTACCCAGATCGATTTGAAATCAGCGCTTAAAATACGCAACGAGTCAATTAAAATACAGCAATTCAAAGACTTCATACAATTAATAAAAATAACAATTGAACATAATAACAACTTTACTTTACTACATAGTTTTTGTAGCCATAAAAGATGATCCGTGACGCTGTTAACCTTAAACGAAGTCTAGTAAAAACTAAACGCATGACTAATTTAAAGATTCCTATACGGAAGTGTTCTATCATAATAATAGTGATGTCATTAAGGCGTTCAGGGATAACCTTTTTTTGGGGCCGTATGTTCTTATTTCAAGTGCCATTATCACAATAAACAACTGTCTCATTGCCGGGCACGGGTCTCCTTTCATAATTAAATGATAAGATTTTTTTCAAGTAGCAACTAAAACAATGGAGATAAAAAATACATACCTATTCATGCTTGAACGTTGGCTTAGCGGGCCCAACGAATTTTTCTACATTCTAGCAACGTACTGACATTGTGAATCTATAACACCCAGAGACCTCTTTCAACACAAAATTTCATCAAAATCGGTCCAGCCGTCTAGGCGGAGTTCATTGACACGTGCAGAAGAAAAACAAAAATGTATATGAAATATGTACATAAATTTTGTTAAATTTCATATGCAAAAGAAACTTAAATCACATCATCATTATATAATCATATTTTGTTCCAGTGCACATAAACTAATGATCCTAGTGCAGGTACCATCTACTAATTCTAGCATTACCGTAAAATTATGAACAAAAGCGATTAGTATATGAACTTCCGCTTCCATCTCTACCAACAGCTCATCATTGATCCTTTTCGTATTAGGAATGTCACTGGACAGCATTGACAATTAACCATCAGATGGCGCGTTAGCTCGTATGTCGACTACTTACATAAAAGAGGAACAGACTCTGGCGTTATTGTAAAATATATTTCAATATGAATTCTATTCGTATAAAACATAAGATCAATTAATAATATAACAACGCCATCTATCGAATATATACATGAAACATAGTAGTAACAAATTAATATGTTACAATATATTGGAATTTTTAAGCCACGTGTTAAAGCACAGTTTATAGGTAAGTAAAGGATATTATGGTATACCTGAATATATTATTGACAAGGACCGCCATGAAATAATAGTGTCGAAACACCGCAGGTTTAAACTTACTTTGCAATTGTCATGTATTGTTTTAAGATGTGCCAAGGAGTTACTTTCGCCGTTTCTTCTCCTTAATGTTAAATCACCTTTTCGAAATGGTAGTAGAAGCAAAAAATTATGTGCATAAATGTATAAAGAGTTCTCCATAGAATCCATCGTGGGAACTAACCTTGCATTTATAGTAAATCTCGCGTGAATAAGATTCCGTATAACACTAATTAATGATCAGTCGAACCGACAGTCGTGACATCCGAGTCGTGCTAGGTGGTGCGTGGTTTCCGGATAGCCGAACGCCGTATGCCTTATGCCGCGCTAGGAAATACTTGCACCCATCGGTGGTATGCCGCTCTAAGATTTTGAAATTCATCCACCATCTTCGAAACGGGTTAAGACTTCTTGTAGGCGTTGACTTTGATAATTATTTAATAACAACGCCATCTGTTGAGCGCTAGCATAACTATGAACGATTGTTCCGACAAAACAAATGTAATGTGTTATATTACTGAAATCGATGGTTCAGAATTTAATGTAACTGACGCTTAAAACATAACTATCTATATGACAGGACACTGTTGACCTTTATGATATTTTCGATAGAGTTCTTGGTAAGCTCCAATTGTTATTGTGGCCGTAGAAAGTATCAGTTTATAAAACATCGACAAATTCCACCGACGATCACATATTAAACTTCCAATGAACGATCTTATTACCCAGTTATCACTGTTTGGATAGTTTTAAAAGTTATTCAAATGTGAATTTTGTTTCTACTGAAATTCTTCACCAATATACAACATCTTGCCAACATCCGTTTTTTTTAAATCGTAATGACATCTTTTACTTTTTTAATTTCACGTATCATACATTTGCATAAATATCTTTAAGCCAACGCCGATATATATAAGATTAAAATGAATTTTATTCTTATTAATAACCAAAAGCTAAAACATTACCCCGTCTTATAATCTTCGTAGTACAAAAAAGCTCCATCTGACAGTCTATCCTCTAATAGATTCTACGCTATGAAAGAACCTTACATTATGCCGTGAAACCCATCATTAATCTTTAGTTACGCTTTTCGACTAGTTGCTGTTGAATGCTTTTATTTCTGTACGGCAAAAATAACGCATAATTATGCAAATTAGTTGTTACTGTTGCAACTCGAACACTTCTAGATTCAACTATAAAAATTCGTGCATTCTAATCTAAAATAACTAGTAATTTAAACTATAATACATGCAAAAGAAACTCTTTAACATTATTTGTTTATTTGCATTAAACCTAAGAATTTTTTTAACTGGCAATCCTTTAAAAAGTGAGTTACATCCTACTTCCTGAATTAACACTTGGCCAATTAGACATACATATATTGTTAAAGTTTTCTTCTTATGTATCTTATTGACACGCTGTTATTTGTCATCATATTTTAACCACATATTAAACATATCTTGTTTCGTTATCTTTAACAAACAAGGATAATAATGTGTACTTATTATTTTAGTTACAAAATTAATGTTTACACAAATATTTTTGAACACCGCCTTCGTCTATATCTACTTTGCTGAGAGGTTCGTAGAAAATGCATTAATTCCCGCCTTTATATCCACGTCCCGCAGGTATAATGAAGAATAAATAAATATTTAATCATATGACTTAAAAAACCGGTTAAAAGTAATTAAAAATAAACAAATCGCGTTATTTTCATTTATTACTTGTTATGTTTTAAATTTGCATCCTTGAAGAACACTTCGGTGACACTCATAGTTGCATATTTGTTGAGTGTTCCTATAAAACGCCGAGTGCACGTCAGGTCAGGTACAATGAAAGGAAAAACAGGAATCCATACTCGGCGTGTGTAAAGTAATTTATTTTGCGGTCAGAAAAAATTACGTACATCACAAAAAAGCTTACAACGAATATATTCAATTTCAATTGTAACGGGTTCCCACGATTTTTCTATTTTGTGCCGCTACTTCGATCCAATTATATGGAAAGATTGTCTTACGAGTTCCAATAGGTATACATGCATGCGTATAGACGAACCCATAGCCCAGTTGGTGACCTTGCCCGCCGAGCGAAGGGTCCCGGGTTCGATTTCCGGCCGAGGCTGACATTAATGTGACAGATAAATGTTTCGTCTCGAGTCATGAGTGTTTGTGACGTCATATTTGTGTATATCCACGCCACCCGCAACACAGGGAATCCTAGTGCAGAGGTGTGAGTGTGTAAACGTTTATTTATATATGTATCTCTGTGTGTGTGACAATAAACCAGCACATATCCATCACCAATTGTGTCACTTATCAACTTCTCGTGTTGTAAATGAATATTTAAAGGTCTTGTGATAAAACAACGCAGATAAACGACATTTAATCGTCACCCATGGCTTCTCCGTCATGTTACATCACCTCTGTTATCGCGTTGACTCATGTCGAACGTTCCAAACGACACGTTACACGCGACATGTCTGTGTGTCCAAGGTCACCGTCTCCACGACCGATGGTGACCAGTAGAACCGTTTATTAACCTACTGCCATTCAATACCGGTTGCAAACAATGCTGTCTAAGACAATTGGTAAGTTTAACATACACGCCAAGCTATGATATAGGTATGGTATGTTTTAGATGGGTTTTTATTAACGAGCTACTTTTATATGGGTTTTTTTTACTTTCGAGCTAGTTTTAGGTGACATTTTTTTTTACTTTTCAGCTACTTTTAGGTGTTTTTTTTTTACTTTCGACCAATATCATTGTTTTAGGCAACTGAGGTTTTTTCAATATGTTTAATTGCCTTTTGTCTCTCTGTTAATTCATTAACTACTTATTTAATACTTGGTGTTAGATTAATAAAATAAATTAAATCCAAATACGCTGAATATTAGTTAATAGCAGTAATATTAATTGTACAGGTTATTTCCCTCGAATGACATAGATGGCAGCACTGATCAAAGTATATGAAAGTACATTGTTTGGAGGTTTATCGGTGCGTTGTGCTGGCGTGCTGCTGTGCTTAAGTTTAGAAATATATCTAACAATTGATAATTATACTTACCATTTGATCTTAGTAGTCGATAATAATTACAATATAGTATATATCCAGTTTCATGCGATTTAATCTAGATACTGATTAGTTGTTTGTTTTTAAATGCGTCAGTTGTATCAATGTCCGCCGGCAATCTTGTCGTTTATACTGTTCGTATTTGGAAAAAGTATCTATTGTACGCACTCGCAACGAATATCTCGTGCGTCACAGTCATCGCCCCGCTTTCGCTACAGTGCAGGCCTATATATCATATCGTATAGGGATTAATTTCACCAAACGCTTTAGGGTTAAATACGTCTGTAGATATTTAAAAAATGAATTCTCTCACAACCGCCATTAATCACGTGTAAACGATATCATTGAACTGCACCCCGCGGTGTAACTGTTGTAAGTTGTTTAATGGGGTTTCGATTTATTCTTGATATGTACATATATTATAAACA
>PDGT01000095.1:369663-418076 GCA_003671415.1 Megathymus violae | reverse complement strand
TAGCGTTGCGGACGGAAAATCGATCTCGTCACCCTCTCCATCGAATCCTGCGCATTTCTATTTTTTCAAATTATGTGCGTATTACATATTGACTATCTCGCGCTTCGGTGAAAGAAAGCATCATGAGGATACTTGCTCACCTGAGAGTTTATTCACTTATTTATTTATTAAAACTTTATTGACCACAATAACAAGGTATTACGGTACAAATGGAAGGCTTAATGCTTAAGCATTATCTACCAGCTAACCATTAGACTAAACTAAGCAACACGGGGAGCAGTTTAAACAGTATAATATAAATATATACATATACCTACTTACTAACAAATACATACATACACATATACAAACATATATACATACATACCTACGTAATTATACACAATATACACTATAGTTTATATAAATACATATATTACTAGAAATAACGTCAGTGATGCTAATATACTACACATGAACGACGATCCATTAGGAATTATCCATAATGTTCCCAAAGGAACGTCAAGCCTGCGACCTGCGCTCGGTGAGCTTGAGGGGCATGGCAGTTATCCTTCTCACTGTGAGAGGAGGCCTGAGCCCTACCAGGACAATATGGGCTGTGATTATGATTTTGATGATAATATCAATGTATGATTTATTAGGTACATCGCCTATCGTAAAAGTTTTCCGAATTCTCTTTCGAATTAAGCAACCACACGTATGGTCTATTCAGGTGACCACTACTGGTAAAACTTAAATAAAGATTTATATTACGCCTAATAAAAATGTCATTTAAACGCATGTTGAAATAATGAAGCATGGAATCATGTTTCCGAAGCGAAGCAAGTGCGGGATTTAGTGAGGGATAAAAAAATATCAAACACCAAATACGAACTTTAAAATATATTACGGATAAAATTTATACATATAACAAAATACAGATAAAGTTGTACGTGCTTTCGTCCCAAACGAATTGTACTGATAATTGAGTTCCCTTCGAAGTATATTTTCCTAAATTATAATTTCAAAAAGTCCCGTTCAAACTCCGAGTACAATAACAATCTTAAATAAGCAAAATATAATTGTCGCTATTATCACACGATTCCTACGAAATACAGTAAGAGACATCTTTAATTAACCGACTAGCGGCACGCCATTCCAGTTCGTATTACCGAGGAATCCCACATAGAATCCCGTGCGCGCTTCGCCAGATGGCTTGTTAATGTATGCTCGATGTAGGCGGACGAGGCTTCATAATAACTGTATCGTGTAATTAAATTGAGTATAACACGTTGAAACATGCCTCTTCCTCCGATCGCATTAAAAACTAGAATTGTCCTTTTGCTGCAGACAGTGGTTTGAAAACCACTGTGCAATAACTGCGACCTATGAAATAAATACATAGCTCAGAACGTCCAACACGACAATAATGTTAGCAGCAATATAAATAAATACAGATTAACACATCCCCGCACTAAGATTTGCGGATGGCATGGACATACGGAAGATAATCGCTCGAGTCCTTTGGAGGTGTTCGTAATACTCGGCGTCGCAGGGAGGTACCGGGTTATGTGGGATTCCTACCCACTATAACCCCTTCGTGCAACCTTCCGACACATATTGGAAAGCTGTGGGACCACATGTGAATCACCAGTGCATCCTCTGCGTATTATCTATCTTCCCAGAGTACGCCACGCTGTGACCCACTGTCGGGGTTAAACACTCAACCTGGAAATAAAAAATTTCGAACATATAAAATGTTTGCTCCGACTAAACTGAACTTGATATCTTGCTAGAAGGCTTGTAACTCTGCTGGCAAACTATTTGGGTCTTGCTGATGTCCATGGGCGACGGTGACCACTTACCATCAGGTGGATCGTTTGCTCGTTTGTCGACTATGTACGATGCACAGCTTCCAGGTTTCCATAAACTATCCTCAGACTTCGGTTATGAAACATCCGCGCCCTTCAGTGGGCCGCTAATGTGTTGACGGTTCTTGAAGAGTCATAACGCCAATCAAATCCAGATATGTGATCCCCGTTCAGTTAATACAGGATCTCTATTGTATGAGAGTACGATGTTGCGGTGGAAAAATAATGTCGTAATTAGTATTAATTTACATAATTAATTTAATTTTAATTTATAAGCTAAGATTAACAAAAACACAGTAGATTGTGCCGTGCGATTAAAAAAACGAAAGTAAATTTAAATTTAATACGAGTTATGTAAAATCGTAAGTTACAAACGAGAATTGCATTTATTTATTTTTATTTTATGCAACAACCTTAGTAGAGGGGGTACAATGAGCGGACTTAACGCCTCGAGGCATTCTCTACCAGTCAACCCTTGTACTAGTGAGAATGTGCTGAGACGTTAAAAAAGAGAAAATAATTAGAGATAATTTTATAAATACACAATACATTTGGGATATACACAAATATATATATATATATATATAGATACGGGGTCCACGTCTGAGTAATAGGAGCACAGGTCGAACCCGATCAGGTGGAATGATGACCTGAAGAAAACGTGGGGTTATCGTTGGATTCAGAAGGCCCAGGACCAGTTACAGTGGTGCCAATTAGGGGAGGCCTATGTGTAGCAGGGGATTATGAAACGCTGATAGATAGATAGAAATATACATAGGAAAACATACATATATACTTACAAAATCATATATAAATATCTACATAAATATATGAAAAACATTCTACAACATAACTATAAATATATACTTACTCAGATAATTAAAATTAATAATTAAATTTTCCTGTTTTTTTTTTTGTAGGCCCTTTCCTTCTAAAGTACTATGCCAAAAAATCTACAAAAAAAATACCGAAAATTACCCTTCACACTCAACCAGATACTTTAAAAGTCTGCAGCAAATGTGGAACCCTACTCTAAACAAGACCTGTTCACACTTGGCCGGTTTATATAAATATATTTCTCCATGGTACTTTTGACCCGTTATCGCGCTAGACGGGTTAAGTATTTCCATGAAGCTATTAGAATGACTTCCAGTTATGTTTTACTTACGTCGGATATAATTGCTGGAGAAGTTGGCCATGGAGCCACGTGGCTGTATATGGACCACGTTTACTTTCAATCAATGTTTAGAGATTACAGTATATTGTTTATGCCCTATTGGGGCGGCTTAGAATTCTCCCCCCAATCCCATACTGGCAGAACAGGGTGTCGTAAGAGGCGACAGAAGCCAGCCTGCTTGGTAGTAGGGCTTTGTGTATGGATTATATTAAGTCATTAATATTATTATTGGTAGTATTATAATTCCGTGAAGCCTGCCTGGTTAGTTACCACCCTCCTGCTTGAGTCAGCCGCCAAACGACTCGTCGTGTTCCGGCTGGAAGCTTGAGAGACAATACTTTCTTTTTTACCTTCGCATTTTATGGCCGGCAACGCATTAGTGATACATTTAGTCTTGTTGATGTCCATGGGCGACGGTGACCACTTACCATCAGGTGTTCGTCTGCTTGTTTGTCAGCTATTAACATAAAAGAGTTACATTGAAATACCCTTGTGCAGTGGTAACTTAAAAGGATTACCACGAAAAATCCCCAACAGTTGCAAACGTGCACAAACTAGTACTGCTCGCAACAAAATCAGCCTATCAGAATTATATCTACTAAAATCTATTAAGCCTACTATTTCGTGTCCATAACCTCAATTCACTTTTACTTTCGTAAGCGAACTGTAAATTTTTTGTACGAACTGTACCTAAAATGCGTTTGTAACGACATTACGAACATAAATCTCCTTCAAACAGACTAATTATTTAGAAACTCTAACAACATAATAATCTTACGTAAACAATAATATAACAACACCGAAATACTCGGATTAAAAATAATTGTTGCTCGGAGTGCTACTTACTTACTGTACTAGCGGCGCGTCCTGTCTTCGTTCGTGTTGAAAAACTTTACATGTTATATAACTTATGTCCGTCCAGAATAACAAGCTTTTCAAAAGGTAAAAGAATTTTTCAAATAGGTGCCATGTTTCTTAACATTGCCTACCCTCCGCGTACACGCAACTCACAGAAGTCTCACTCTCTCTTTTTATAATATTAACTAGTAACCTACTCTCACTTCGCTTAGAGAAACTTGATTTTTACGTTCACAAATAGTAATCGAACCCCTATTTTTTATTAGGCGTTTTAAAAATTTATACTAATGTCATATACATAAACCCTTCTCGTGAGTCAGTCCGTCTGTTGATAAATTCCGTATAGTCATCGTGCTGTAGTTTTTGAGATTATCGCATTCGGACAGAGAGACGGATAATTTGTTTTTTACCATATATTCAGTGAACATCAGGAATAATGTAGCTTTGATATGGTAAAAGAACTTTTCAGATAGGTGCCGTGGTTCTTGAGATTACCTTCCGTATATACACAAACTCATATAATTTGTTCTCTCTTTATAATATCAGTGTAGGTTGAAATCTTGAGCGTTGATAGAATCTGTGGTCGAGAATTAAGCACGTTGTTTTTCGGGTTCTGTAGGCGATGGTGAATTTGGAATGTCTAATGTTACCTGCTTACTATATTCTACAGCTTCTATACATTTTAATAAAGATGCAGTGCAAGTATTAATGTCTATGGACAAACTTCGTATTTAACTACATTTTATTATGTGGCTGCCGAACGAGTCCCGAGTTCGATTGCCGGCCATGGCAGACATTTATGTGACGTATAAATATTTATTCTCGGGTCCTGGGTGTTTGTGATGTCTTATTGTTTACGTCGGTATCTCCCACAACGCAAGGAATCTTAGTGCGGGGGTGCGTGTGAGTGTTTAGTTATTTATTTACAAACGTAATATTTTAAGTTTTCTATATACTAGTAGTTATAATATAGTGTAGTAAGTTTATTAGGAACATATTTATTAGGATCAATGTCAACCCTACCAAAAATCATGAACGAAAACTCTTGAGTTCAAAATGTATGGAATATGAAGACAGGGTTGTCAGGCTTTAAAATTACTTATAAATTTATTTTCAGTCAAATAAGAATAAAAAATAATAATATTGCGTTAGAATTTTTTTTTAGAAGCAGACGAGACACCTGTAGGTAAATGGTCACCATCGCCCATGGACAAAGGTATCACTGATGCGTTGTCGGACAGGACTTATTTCCTAAAATAAGAAAGGTAAGAAAGAATGAATTGACGAAAATGCTGCACTGTAAATTAAAAACTCACGTCAAAAGCATTGTTATGAAGAAAGGTTATTACAAACTACATGATCATTTTAAAGGTAAATCTGCTTGAACATGAGTTTAATATATAACCATAAGTAGTAGTAATTTCTTTATTTAACTGTGAGTAGGAAAAAACCTATTTAGGAGTTGCTTACAGCTTCTTCGTTACAGACCACTCACGGCAGGTATTTGTTGAACCGATGTCATTGTTAGAATTACGAATACCAACTTCATGTAAACATTAACTTCATTTCGGAGAGATCAATCCGTGCAGCGTTCCACCAAGCGGGCACACGGCGTTGACATCTAAATTTTGTCAGTAGGTAGCAAGTAGATGCAATAATTTTTCTATAATTACATCATTGTTTTATAACGATTTTATTTTGTTACAGAATAATTCATCATCAAGTGGCAACTAAAAGGGTATGTTTTATCGATTTTTGTTATTGTTACATATCAAAAAAACTACTTTTTCACTTTGTTTATACCTTTGGCATTGAAAAATTTGTTTGACCAATTAGCGTGAGAAACACACCGTTTCTTCTGTATCTTTGGAACACTTAATACACTAATCAATTAATATACATATCAGTTAAATACATAAGATTTATTTCCAAACATAATTTGAATGTTGACCAATATAATTAAGTTTTAAGGAGGCCAAATGTGTGTATCAAATAGGTTTAGGATAAATAGTATAGCTCTATAGTTTTAATTACATACAATAATCCCGGAAAGATTTAACCTCTGTTCAAGAATCTATTGCTGCGCGCATATTCGCTATTCTCAAAATTCAACTTAATTCTTCGAACGATTCCGGTTTTTCTCACCCAGTATGTAATTTAGGTACTAGACAACCTTAAAGTTCAGCTAGTGACCCTGCCTTAGTGACGGGTCCTGTGTTTGGTTCCCTAATCAGATGTTTAAGTGAGATACTATTGGTTCTTGCACCGTGGGTATTTCTTATATTTGTTTTGACTTTTATGTATTATTACGCTACTTGCAAGACAGAGAATGCTGACGTGATGTGACGTGCTGGTGTGAGCTTGTGTATATACATATTTATACCGTGTCCTGATTTCAGTGCTTGTGGCTACACGACTCCTATCTAACGATAACTAACAAGAAATACAGCTTAACGTACCCTGCGATGCCTAAAAGCGGCTACGAAAAAATCACCAGCTGTACTTAAATCACTTCGTCAATTAAGATTGACATAAAGTTACGAATGCGCCATTCATCATTTACTGTGCCATATTTTCCCATGTACATAGGTTTCGTTAAGGTAGATTAGAACACTAAGCAAATTAAAAATTCCCCAGGCTAAATAATCATACCTGAGGAGCGGCCGTGCTTAGATTGATCAAATTCGGAATTTGTAAATATGCAAGTTATCTAGAAAATTTCGATAGCGTGAATCAGGCTTCTTGACACATATGTCGTGCGCGTCGATGTGCGAGTAAAGTGGAATATCACCACATAAAAAATTAATCGTGAGTATCTGTGAGTTTCTGGACACACGTTCACAATAGTAAGAGCTTAACTTGAAGTGACTCAAAAACATACGTCGCCCATACAAAAATAAATTCGTTATTTAAAAACCGTATCATTGTGTGACAAACGTTGATATGATTACATTAATTTCGTGCATTAAAGTGAAATTTACTCCACCTACGAATGATTTGATGCAAAATCTGATCGCGCCGGCATGAAATGTTACAACCTGTCCAACATTGCAATGAAAATACATCAAAAATATTTCACATTTGTTTTTTTTATGGGATTAGCCGATAAACGAGCAGACCAGCCTCCTGATGGTAAGTGGTCACCGTCGCACATGGACATCTAACACCGAAAGCATCACTTATGTGTTGACGGCCGAGAAAGAAGACAAAAGAAACACCTGGCTCTCAAACTCACAGCCGGAACACGACGAGTCTTTTGGCGACTGACTCGAGCAGGAGAGGAGTAGGTAGCCAGGCAGGCTTCACGGAAAAATAATAATACGAGTAATAATTTTAATGACTTAATAATAATATTGATAATATACTGTTCTGCTAGCATGAAATTGGAGGCAGTATTCCGCCCCAGTACGACCAAAATAAGGTTTTATATACAGAATAGCAAATATACTATCATGTAGGACTCCAGAACTTATTACGTGGTGGTGTCACTCTGCTGGTGGGCGGCATGAAGTCATGCATAAGTTAACAGCAATACACCTTTATACAAGCAATAATACCAAAGAAACTGAAGTGTTGAATAACAATTCATATACAAAAATTGGCACAAATGACCTTTGTCAAACAAACGGCATGAATATCGCGACGACTGTATTCAAACGTAAGTCAAAGAGAATAGAGTTTAAAATATATTAATGACAAGAAGAATCAAAATACATTCTATTGAATTAAAATCACACCTCGAGCCATTGTAGGCAAATTCGTATATAATCTATGGCGAAGTTGATTGACTTGTGTCTGAGATGTTGCAATTTGTATTGAGACACCTTGCAAGTTCCGGTTCGTGTTGTGATGCTTTTAAAACTTGTGGAGTACGCAAACGTTTCCTGAAGACTACTGGACTATTCATTTAAGTCATATTATGGTTTGTAACTTAGTGGAAGCAGCGTCATAGCTTTGGGTCGGTCACCAAAATCCTAATATGGTCCTCAAAGCTTTTTGAATATAGACTATTTATTACAGTAAATTTAATGTTTTTAACAGAATTTTCATTCGTATTTTCGTCTCACATTACTCGGGAATACATCCAGTTATCAATCCAAAAGTATTGTATATGTTAACTGAGTAATAAATATGATGATATGTCTTTAAATCTGTTTAGTAGTTTCCGCGTGATGTAATAATACCAGTGTAATTATCTTTTCGTGAAGCCTGCCTGGCCTAGCTACCACCCTCCTGCTTGAATCCAGTACCTTATTTCTTTTTCCTTAATTCTGGGCCGACAACACATGGTTGATCCCTATATTATTACTAATGTTCATGGGCGACAGTGACCACTTACCATTAGGTGCCTCGTCTGCTTATCTGCGTTAAAATAAAAACAAATCAAATCACAATTTCATCACTGATAACCGAGCTACAATTACATAATCGTGAGATAAGTTACGTTAGATGATGCCACAGATATCGCTCCGTTAATTGCACAGATCGGAGATCGGAAATCCGATTGCAATATCAATCTCGGATTCCGATTGTTGATGGATGTGCGAGACGTAATGGGACGACGTGTGACGTAACACCTGTACAGTCGAGTGCGGAAGCGTAAAGAAAGTTATTTGGACGATTTATGGCCTAGTGGAGTGATCAATAGTTACAAATAGATCAAGCTCCCAACCGGAACACGACGTGTCGTGTGGCGGCTGTCTCAAGCAGGAGGATAGTAGCTAACCAGGCTTCACGGAAAGATAATACTACCAGTAATAATTTTAATGATTTAATATAATCCTTACGGTAAACCCTAGCATCAAGCAGGCTGGCTTCTGTCGCGTTTTACGACACTCCGTTCTGCCAGCATGGGTTTGGGGGAAGTATTCTAGGCCGCCCCAATAGGGCCAAAACGTTGTATCCAGGCCAAAGTAGATCAGTACTGACTTAATGACACCTTATTTATATTTATATATGAGCATGCCACCTGCAGCGCAGGGAATCCCAGTGCGAGAGTGTGTGTGTAAACGTTTACTTATATCTTATGTTCATACATTTGTATATTATTTATTTATGGTAATAACCAAGCAAACTTGATGTGTAATTATGTACTAAATTCGTAAATATTCTTGCAATAAATTCAGAAAATATCAGTAGGATAGACAGTCATGGGAGTGATCATTTATGTATTATGTTTTACGGATTTTATGTATTGTACGGAAGAATAAATAGCTAGAACAACGTAAATGTACTTTCAGGAGTATGAAATAAACTTACTGATTGATTTCTATTTTTATATGTACCATCGTTCACGATTATGTAAAGTTAAAGCATTTAATCTACAAATATTAAAAGAAAATCAATATTAAATTAGTATTAATTTACTTTGCAACAATCCGCAAGCACAATGTATGATAGTATATACTTCTATACATGCATAGAATCTCCCTCCCTCCCACAAAATAAAACATGGATTTATGATAAATAAAAATATATACCAACACACATACCGTCATCAACACGTGTTTCGCTCCGAAACAGAGCATCCGCAACCTGAGGGGTATCCTCACCATATTTTCCTTAATAGTAATTTAATAATAATGAATTTCCGCAAAGTAATGCCTGATACTATCAACTATAGAAAAATTAATACATCAACGGCTACATATAGGTATCCCCATATTTCAGTTGGATGAATCCTTGCTTGCTGAGTGATAAATCCTGTGTTCAATCTTGGAACAAGTTAATTATATAACAAAAATTGATGTGATAAATTTAATATGTTTCCTCTCGGGTGGTGCGTACTTGTAATGTCTAATTTATTCACATCCATATTCGCAACAAAAGAAGTAAACCTACTGCAAAGATATGAGTGTGTGAACGTGGCCTCTTTTATATTCCTACCCCTGTGGTTAAATTTCGTGTTGGTGATGCCGTGAAAGTAAACTGTTTAAGTCAATATAAATAATAAAGATCTAACAACCAATTTTTTTGTTTAAGTAGTAAGTAGACATATTAGTTAGCCGACTCTTTATTGCCATTGGCCGGCAGTTTTAGCGCGCTTTTGAACTGTCAGGTTTGGCAGCCCGCGCTTGAGGCTGCACGTGCTTGTCGCAACACGCAACGTTTGTCTCTGAGTACATAATTCCTGGATAAAATAAAAATGTTGAGAACCAATAAAGTTCAATGTGAGTGAGGACGGTGTTTCAATTCACAACGAAATAAAACACCGAGCGATACGATTATTTCCAAGTTCAGTTATGTCAAACACTAAAATCGTAAAATAAATGTTACAAGTAAGTGTGTACGCACCTGAGTACTTTGAAGGGCATATAAAGCCCTGATTCCTGGTTGTTATCGTTAGATAACAGTCGATAATCTTTGTTAGAGACCTTGAAGTAGCTTAAAAATTTCCGCCAATGATAAGCAATCAAGTAATGCGCAGCAGAACAGCATGGTGGAATAAGGATGCCTGATTTACAATAAGAGAGTATCGTATGTTAACGCTGATTGCTTGTAGTCATTTATTCGTATTAAACTTTATTCTTCGACCTGAACGCTTCACAAAGTCTTAAATAATTCGAACCTAGACATTTCAACAACAATCCCGTTCGCCTATACAGCTGCAACAGTATTTAGCACATAACAATTATTCGTTAAGCCATTGTCTTTATTCAAGAGAAAGGACGGAGAGCGACCGAGTGAAAGTACTCGGTGATAATTTAACCGCGATAGTAAAAGTGTGACCGTGTTTTTAAACAAGGCACAACCTTGCATGGAAATTGTCATGCATTTAGAATACATATACTTACGATTAATACGGAATCCTTAATACTGATTGATTGATACTAGCTGCACCGAGAAACGTTTATTTATTTATTCATGTACACATATACTTGGCAAAGTGTAACATAATGTAATATAATGATCTTAAAAATGTACAAATGTACTGCTTATTTCTTGAGAAATTTCTTCCAGCAGACCTGCGACTGGAGACATCCAATCGAGAGGTAGATGAAGCGTGGACACATAGGTACACATATACCAATAACAATGCTTAATTTAGTAAATACTATATTAGTATATTACAATGTATATAACAATATATATATATATATATAACAATATATATATATAACAATATATATATATATATAAATTTACAACTTGTACACATACAAATATTTATTACATACGATATGATTAATATACCCCAACATTACACAGAGAAAAAGGAATACCGGATATATAAGAAACATATTTATATAACAATATTTGCTCTGATAATGATTGATAATGTTCCCTTACTCTTCTCTTGAAAACAGAAATAGTTTTCGAGTCCCGTATGTTAGGCGGGAGCGAATTCCATAGCCTTACTACTGCATGAACCGTAAAGAAGTGAGCGTAAACACAACTTTTATGCGAAGGAAATTATTCGCACTATATTATACGCATACGCATTATATTATATTTCAATATTATCTTCATCGTTTAAGTTTTTAAGTAATCGTTCATAAATCGACTAGAGAGCCATCTATCGAACAATGTCATAGTAGAACAGTATGAGCATATCGTAGATGGGTGACTCAAACTCAGAACATTATCAAATCAAACACTTAAATCTCTTCATCATATCAAATTAATATACTTGTTTTCGTTTTTGAAGCAAATTAAAATCAACTGACCTTACTTTGCCAGCTTGATTCTCAAGTCGATTTGGTAAGACAAGCACAGACAAAAATATGGCGCTACTCGTAATCGGACAAATTTAAAAATACACACTTCTGTTATATTCGATTTCATCTCTATATGAACGTTTACAGATGCACTTGCAATAAAATTCCCTGTGCTATGGGTGATCTGAAAACAAACATTTATCTGTCACATAAGTGTTTGCGCCGGCCGGGAATCGAACCCGGGACCTTCCTCGGCAAGCATTACTACTGAGCTACGGTGGTTTAAATTATAGTAGTTTTTTTTTAATTATCGCATTCGAAGAGACCGAAATTTTATGAACATACCCAAGTCAGACATATGCACAAAAATGCGAATTAATTCACCCCACCTCACGGGTCATTGGAACGGTTGCCATTTTTCTATATCAAATAGAGCTGTCAAAGTGACAGCTACTTGTCCTTGACATTATGCGAATGACTTAACACTGGTGGCCTCAGATCGCTTAGTTTGTTTATTTAACTTCAATAGATTCTTTGTCACGATTTTGATTCTATTGATACGTTTAAATAGATTTCACTAAGATGTTATTGCAACAGGAGGTTAAGTAAAAAAGATAGTGCGTTGGTTTTTAATTTAACCTTCGTCGGCTGTCGCGCACTTATTCGCTTGTCATTCTGTCCGTCCTTCTGTCACAGTTTGTCTGGTCGAAATTTAATAAGGACAGTGTCAAAATTAATTCAAACCGGTCGTGTGTTGGCAGGAAAAAGGGATTTTTTAATTTTCCAATTATATGTTATAAATAAATAAATAAATAAACGTTTACACACTCACACCCCCGCACTAGGATTCCCTGTGTTGCGGGTGGCATAGACATACACAAGTATCACATCACAAACACCCATGACCCGAGAACAAACATTTATCTGTCACATAAATGTCACCCCATGCTCGCCAGGCAGGGTCACTACCAACTGGGCTACGGAGTCGTCAAATCGTAACTCGTAGTATACTAGTATTATAAATTAATGCTTGACTATAATCCTGCCTGATGGTAATTGGCGTAGCCCTGGAAGGTAAGGCGCACATAGATAAAGCCTACTCACTCTTACAAAAAGTGATAAACTCTGTAATCGTATGGCAACACCAACGCTTTTTTTTTTTTGCGCCCAGAGATGGTAAGTGGGCTACCCTCCGGAAAAGCGCGGGAGGGGGGGGTGAATGCTCCTAGCATACCAGGCAGCCGGCTGCTCTGGTTATGTGGGACTCCCGAAGGCTTACCCACTAAACACCACCCGTTGGCTTTGGCCTTGTGGCCTCTAAGCCTTCATCGGTTGCGACCCATCCTTAGAGAAGGATAGGGTGCTAGCGGTACTCCCGAGGGAGCATACGCTTGTTGCTAACACAGAAGGTGTTGTCGATTGGTGAGACTATGTGGCGTCTTAAGGACGCTACTAACTGATATTGATGGAATTCTTGACTGTGGCCGCCACACGGCGGTCCAAGTCAGAAGATAACTTGTCGGGGGGAGTGGTGAGAGCGTTTCTTGGCCGCCTCATTTGGTGGCCTGAAAGACGGGGCGGTGTAGTCCGCTGCCTGTCTGATAAGGGGATTACTATGTTCCTCTGAGGATTTAAAAAATGATGTGCTATAATCTTTGAAAAATTTTTGAATTGTCGGAAGCTGGAGATCGAAGTGCAGGTCGGCGTTCCTCACGCACCAGTGGGCGTTGGTTGCTCTCCTGCAAAAAATATTTTGGACAACTTGGATGGGATGGAGGATTTTGGGATCGGCGTGTGCGAAAACAGGGGCGGCGTATGACATCACCGGCCGTATGCAAACCTTATAGAGCGTTCGCTTGTTTCTGAGGGACATCTTACTATGCCTTCCCAACAGATTGTTGAGTCGGCCCATGTAATATCTGGCGGAGTTGGTGACTTTGCGTATGTGCGGTCTGAAAGTTAATCCGGAGTCAAGTGTTACTCCTAAATATTTGGTTGTGGTTTTCCACGGGACAGGAGCGCCTAGCAGTCGGATGTTTGGTTCGTCGTGTCTGTGTCTGGGTTTAAAATGGAAGTAAACCGCGGTGCTTTTGTCGGCGTTGACTTCGATTCGCCATTTGGTGAACCATTTCCCTAACTCGTCTACTGAGTGTTGTAGTCTAGGGAGGACATGATTTATTACCCGTGATTGATAATAAAGAGCGGTGTCATCTGCGAATAACGATAGCTGAACGCCGTTTTTTGGAATGGGTATGTCGTTGACGTACGTTAAGAATAGTATTGGGGCTAATACCGAGCCCTGTGGTACCCCAGCCGCTAGCGGGCGTGGGGAAGAGAGAACACCTTCGTGTCTAAAACGAAAGGAACGGTTTTGAAGGTAGGAAGCGACCAATCGAACAACGCGATCAGGCAACCCTAAGTAGTGAAGTTTGAAAAGGAGTCCTTCGTGCCAAACTTTGTCGAAAGCTTTGGCAACGTCGAAGAAAACCGCGACTGTACGCTTACGTTTAGGATAAAAACCGCTTAGGATATATTCCACTATACGGTGGATTTGCTGAGGGCACGAATGTTTGGCACGGAAACCGAACTGATGTGGGATTATTAATGGTTGACCGCCTACTGGAAAAAACACCAACGCGTGTTATTAATATTAAAACTTTATCGCGTACAAAAGCCAAACGGAGAGAAAGAGACAAGTAGAGTTACGACTGATCCTATAAAGCTCTTATCCTTCACCGCCCGATCATCACTCAAACTCGAACACCCCCGACCGTTCAAAACGAATTCACCACCTCACCATTACCACTGTAATCAGATGAAAAAACTAGTTCAAATCTTTAAATCAACCTTCGTAATTTAGATCAACAGACTTACGACCAGAGTTACTCCATTACGTAACGGACATCTACTGTCGTAAGTGACATTACAAGTTCAAATTGCGCGCTAAACCAATTTCTCCCCTATTTAAATGCAACAAGGGTACAAAGTGCGTAATAAGTACATTAGTATGATTATGTGGTAGCTCATAACAAATTGGTTTCGTATTTATTCAACGCGTAGCTAAAGTGGAGAGTCAGCAAAACAAGTAACTATTTTATAATACTTGCTTTTTTGCGACTACCAATAACTAAAGCCTTGGGATGATGACGGTGATTATGATTGAAGATAGGAAATATTAATTATTGAGATTATGTGGAGGATATTAAAATCATAAAAAATATTTCTCAAAATTGGTTTATTGATTAAAGTAAAATTTTCCCAAAATCTGTTTTGATTTGGTTACGATTTAAATGTAGATAGTATGTAAACATAAATATACACGAAATAGAATGACCAATCAAGACCTTTGAATGGTCTTTCTCCGACGAATGATGAATGAAAGACACTTTTGTTTTTTAAAGTTGACAAAGTTGTTTTCTAAATGCAAATTCTACCACGCTCTAATTCCGCCCTATGATTATATCTGGTATAGACTTTTACATACACAAGAGACATTACAAAAAACGAGAACAAACATCATCTGTTACCAAACCCATTATCTTTAAGACAGACGACGTCATCAAGCTCCCTAACACCTGAGCTATTACTCACTGAGCTATTACTGAACTAGTCTTCCAATGCACAGACTTTCTCGTGTTGCATCCTGTTGAACATGATACATGTTACAAGTGTGTGAATTACGGGTGATGGTAGTGATGTAAATTTTGGAGGGTATGAGCTCTGTTCATCTTCGAGTCCAAATCAACTTCTCTAGGTCGTGCGCCCTACTGAATTTCAGACGGAGCGATGACACCTGTCCCGCATATCGTATCTGTTTTAATGTTGGATGTGATTGGGCTCAATACTCCACCTTAATAAATAGTGGCATGATTCTCGACCTACCTGGTTAGTTATCATCTTCCTAGAAACATCAGTGAAATAATTGTGTTTCGATGGCAGTGATGGAAAGGTTTCTTCCAAGCTGTTAATGCGTTGTTAAAACAGCGACGTAAACCAATTGCTATCTCTATCTATGATGACATCATCAAAGGTTGTCCTTACTATACTTACTCTGAGCTACACTGAGCTCTGAGAGCTACTCTGATGTTAATAATGAGGTCTTTATCATTATTTTATAACTAAAAACTTGTTAATAAATACAGCGTAATTCCAGCAAGCATTCGTATCACTTCCTCCACACAAGGCGACACATCTGCTGATTTATCGGCAGTTAACTTAAATGAACAGTGAACCCTACTGGAGAAAATTAGGTGATGATAAAGAAACAAATATCAGACCTTTGTACGTTATTAATGCCGTGTGCAAGAGTGGTACAACTCAACTCATTAACTGCCCCAAACTGGTTTTCTGACCGTACGGCGGATGATAGTATGTAAAGTAATAAGCGCTGATAAAACTGTAATAGCTTCGGACCGGCTTTACGCAAGATCGGAGATAATTGTGCTGACGGTACCCGTTACGTACTACTCCGCAAGTGCAGAAACTGACCGTATAGAGAATTTAATGTAAATGTGACATTATGTTGTCGGATTCAATTTTTCGGCCACGTAGCCACCAAACAACTGACCACTTGACGTCTAGTGGTCACCATCGTTCATGGAAGTCCGTAGGTAACGTCAAATGCGTCAACGACTAGTTGCTGGCAAACAGTCGCGAGAGACCAGCTTTTTCCTGGCTCTCCGAAACTCAACGAGAACACAAAGATTTCACGGCTCATTATGCACGGAGGATTGTAGCTAGCCAATGGGGTACAGAACCTACCACCATGAACATCTTCGAATTAAGCTGGGTGGTATAAAGTCCAGCGATCTGCAACGTTAGGGGCTGCCGCCAATGCAATTTTCAATATGATGCAAAAGCAGGACGGCTTAAAGAGCTCATAACTACCCCACAACGATCTACAGTACAGGCACATCTGTCATCAGCGCCTGTCAACTGTAACCTGTTAATACTTGCTTCTCGCCATCGCGGTTCCATCGGTATCAAGATTCAGTAGCGTTAAATTCAAATTTAATGTCTCGCGTTGAGTATCGCTGTAAAAAGGTACTTAGACATCGTAATGAAGAAACGGCAAAAGAAAAATCGATGGAAGATCGATGATCATGCAATATCGATATAAAAATCATAGTAACCGTTACAGCTAATACGCAAAACAATGATATGAAATGAATTCTTACTTCTTACCTCGACGGCATATCACATGGAGAGTAGACATTCATCTGTCAACAATTGTACTACCACCATTGGTCTTTCCACAGTGCTATATACTGTGGTCTTTGAAATGGCTTCCGTCTCATCGTGATTTATGACCATATTAGGAACACGCCCTCGCTTCGCTTCAAAAAACCTACGGCCTACGCTTAGAAATACCACCTGAATTGTTATGGAATATATTATATATTAATAGCTGAATATAGGATTATTTAGTGCCCTCTTAATAGAATGTCAGTATTAATTATTATTTCCTATCTTGCAAGTACATTTCCCTGAATACAAATATCCTAGATTATGATATAAAATGATTCATATAAATTTTTAAAATACCATTAACATCTAAATCTGTTCAGTAGTTTTAGCGTGGTCAGGAAGACCAGGTTTTGTCCTTTATAACGAATTATACTTACACTGAAATTCACAAAAAAAAATGTAGTCATTCAAACATGTTACATATTACAATATTAATATTAGTAAAGATAAGTCAGTGCTTACTTACCAGTAAATGTTTGCTTATCAACAGCATCAAAGGAGATAGAACAGCCGCGGCTTAAAACCTGGGTCCTTCCACTCTGCAGTGTCCAAATGCTTTACAGTCTGTTTGCAAACAAAGCGTGGTTCTGTACAAATATTGACTATGTTATTGGAGTCAAGGAAGCATTATCCATTGCACTATCGCTTATTAAGCTTTACGTAAGCTCCATAAAAGTTAACAGGAGCTTAATGTTACAACATAAGCTAGAATTACCTACCGTGGAATGTTTGAGTACCTTTTTAACTTAAGAGTGCATACTACGTAGTGTTACCTTACAAATGTTAAGGATTAAGGACCTCTTAAGGTATGGCGATTTTGTATCTATTGTTAGTAAAATGCATCATTTATAAAATATTGGTGTCTAATGATTCTGTTGCACAGCTAATATTATTATAATAACTTCATAGTTTTTTATTTATAGCAAACTGCCGTCGCTTGGCTTCACAAAAACTACGCTTTACACTTAGAAATTACACCTGCATTGTTCTGGAAGCGGTTTTTCTCGATCTGTGAATTAGAAATTTATTAACTTTTTTATTTTTGGACGGATTCCAATGAAACGAATTTTAAACATTAAGTGATGCTTACTGAGATATATTACTGACAACCATAACGAAATTGGTTAAGCCGTTTGTGAGATTAGCGCGCACAAACGTATAGACAAACAGACACAAATTAAAAAAAAAAATTGGGTTCTAATGCAGTTATAAAGGCCCGTAATAATAGTTTTTCTCATATATCCTTCATGTATAGAAAGCGATCAGTTAGAAAAAATATAACTTATTAAAATTAATAATTAAAGGCAAAATTAAAGGAAGTAGAGCTCCAGGTAAGAGAAGAATCTCATGGATTGGAAATATAAGGGACTGGCTGCGGGTTAAAAGCACAGATAAGCTAGTTCATATGACTGCTGATAAAGAGACGTATCGACAAATGGTCGCCGACCTCCTTGATGGAGATGGCACGTGAAAAAGAAGAAGCAGTTAAAATTTTATTATATTTATAGATAAATAGATTGTAATGTTCTATTTACAATTTTATAGACTTTTAATGATAACAGCTATTCGTAATACATAGAATTATTAACAATTAATACTACCCTGTAGATCACTTGATACTTACCAGTTGATTGGTCTTAAGCAGACATTTATGTCATTAATAAATACTGTTGATAAACGTTTACACACTCTCCCCTCACACCAGGAGATTCTGTGATGCGGGTGGCATGGACATACACAAATATGACATCACAAACACCCATGACTCGAGAACAAAGAGTTATCTGTTACATCATTGTCTACCCCGGCCGGGAATCAAACTAAATATCCTCCGCTCGGGAGGCATGGTCACTACCAACAATGCTACGGAGTTGTCTGTCATATTGTATTACCTAATCTCAAATGAAAATCCTTTGTTAAATCTATTAATAAAAATAAATTTATTGTTCCAACAAAACTGGTGGTACCGCTCCACCAATCCGAACAGTAAATCACCATCGTAACAACTTCAATCACCTAACAATTTCCTTTATGGTTCCAGGTTCGATTTCCGGTACAGAATTACCTCAGAAGTTCATTTTCTAATTACATCCCATGGGAAATTAGTACTTATGGCAAGGCATGCGTTGGTACCGTAGGATGTATTGCGCTGTACCGCAAATACCTTATGGTTTGCAATAATAATGTAATAATTTATGGAAACTTTCCATGGCCTTAGATATCATCTGATTATTGAAGTTTTTTGCACTAATAAAATTAATTTTGTGAGTTTGTGTGTATACGCAATGTAATCTCTGGAACCATGGCACCTATTTCAATTTTTTTTTCACCATTTGAAAGGTACATTATTCCGAATGTACGTGGACTATACAAGAAGTGTATTTTTATAATAATTAATTCTAGAAACCCGAACGAAGTCGAGTCGGACCGCTAGTTGCATAATAAAATTGATTATTCATACTCATAATGGCTTATTGTCGAAATTGATATTGACTAACCCTTGTCATATACATAGATCGTGACATCTCGAGATTAGATCTCCTGTCTCTTTCTGACTTACGAACGCTGCTGTACGCATGGCGTAAGTGAACAGCGTAATTAAGAATCGACCTATCCAGATTTTAATCTGATTCAATTTTATTTACGAAGTATACTCGATTTGTCTATCTATCTTCTCCATCCTTTTTTTACGAAGAGCAGTGTTTCAAGGTAAAATACGACAGAAATACCTACTCAGTTATAGTTTAAAAAAGCGCTTTATAGTAATTTGAAAAAAAACGTGTAAAAAAATAAGGGAAATTATTTACACCTTATTTACAATTTGTCTAGCATATTCGCGTACATTGTGGCACCAAACGGGTACACTATAATTAAAAGCTCACTTGGTAAATTAAGTAGCTTACTATCAGTGATATCTGTGTTGTGTGTTCTATTAAATAAAATTAGTGATGTCCATGATGTAACAGCGTTAAATCATTATAAATAAAGTGATAAAGACAAGACGAAGTTGTGAAATAACTGAAAAACGTCTTAAAACGTGAGGTAAATTTTAATTGACTTGGAATTCTGGAAGTTTGACGATAAATAAATCATTTTTTACAGTTTTTTTTACGCTTTGACGGGTCACCTGTTGGTAAGTATTCACCGCCGCCCATGGACACTAGCAACACCGGAGGCGTCACCAATACGTTGTCGGCCTCGAAAGAAATGATAGACCCACTTCTGGAAGGGACAGTGGTAACTGGAGTTCAAGCTCCTATTCAATAGAAATAATACAATGTCTCATGTATATCGGCGCAGAAGGTAGTTGTCAATTAGTCATGAGGTGGCGAGGGTAGTTGTCAAGCGAAGAGTCTTATCATAAACAGGGCAGTCTTGTGACAGACATGGTACGGATCGCACGTGTGCACGCGCCCGTCGTTGTATGCAGTAGTGAAGCGCGTGAATGATAGTTTCCAGTTCCCTTAAAGTGAATAATATAAGAAACATCAGATATTACAGAAACAAGATACATACATTCAGTAATTCACCCATGTTTAAGTCATCCTAATATAAAACATATCAATATTGCATTTATTGACTACAGAATCTTATCTTGGAATTAATGATACTAGTAACTCATACATCAAATCCATATCTAACTGATTCCGCATACTAATTATAGGCCCGCTCCGACTTCATTCCATTCGGGTTGAACAACTATCCATCTCAGTAGATATTACCTGTAGGTAATACATACTGTTCTATAAATAGTATAAAATAAAGTGGATATTATCAGTAATATACATGATAGTCTTCACCCATCCGGAATAATGTACCTTTCAAATGGTAAAAGAATTTTTCATATAGGTGCCTTGATTCCAGAGATTATCTTAATGTACACAAAACTAAATAATTCGTACTCTCTTTATAACATGGTTTAGTATCGATGTACGAGTAGTTCCATGTGTTCTAATTGTTATTTTATTTAAATACCTGTCTACTAATTGTATAACAAACATATTTTTTTTTTCACCTATAGCCCGTAACTAATTGTAACCACCAGTGATGGACCAGCGGTTTGAACGTCGGCTGCGTGGTTGATGAGAGTTCGAATCCAGAAAGAACATATAATTATACAAACTATATGCGTACTACAAGTTAATTATTGCTTGGTTCGGTGAAGGAAAACATCATGGGAAAACCAGAATACCTGAGTTCTCCATAATATTCTGAAAGATGTGGAAAGTCTGCCAACCCGCACTTGGCCAGCGTGGCGGAGTGGACTATGGCTTTAATCCTTCTCAATCCTACAGTGGGACAATTATGTGTTGTGATGATGATGAATGATGAAATATATGGAGAAACACAACATATTGTATATTTACTGAGAACAATACTCCTCAGTAGTTATTCGCTGTTTGCCCTTATTTTGCTTTTCCAGATTGCATGATTCCGATATAATTTGAGATAGACGACGAAATTATGGAGAGCAATCCGAAAGTCCTATCGAATTACTGAAGCTGTTGCCGTATAGCCAATACAAAGCGATTAAAGAAAAATATACTAACAAATTACTAGCTTCACTGTATGACAAATGGAACATTTTGTATTACTTTAAAACTCACATTAAATAATTAAGGTTCTAATAAAATAGGTTTGCATTTGTCAGTAACGCCTTAAAAGCATAGAAGTTTAGTATACAAATGATTCTAAATACACTAGTCACCTTCTGACTGTTATCATTAGATAAGTTCAATTTTCTAAATCAAGGAATGTCGGTTCATAGTAACGGTTTGTATTCGACAAATAAAATGTTGTTCTTACTCAGTGTATTTTCCAATATTAATACTGAATTTTAATTATTATTACTTTTTATCTTGTGAAATTATATAATTCATTGATAACAGATACATTTTCCAAGGGTAGGTTACCTTTACAAGGTAGGATACCTTTAATTAACTAAATTATAATATTCACATATATCAAGAATCATCGCAATTTTTACCTACAATTAAACAATTACCAAACAATTACCTACAATTGTAGTAATTTACAGGTTATTTTTATAATTTGATTTAGGCACATTTTTTTATGTCTGATCTTGTTTCTACGTAATCTTTAATTTGTACATGTTCATATCGCCATACCACAGTACGAGTACAACCTACTGTGAGTTTGAGAGCTTATTTTTTAACTTTGGAAGGCATAATCTTTAGTAAACTTCTTTAAAAATTAACCTGGATATATTTGTAGAGCCAGTAAAAACATGGGACATCGCTGTCTTCTTGATCTGAGCATCACCGTAAGTCTTTATCAGTGTATTTCTAGACATACGCCTTTCCTAAGACACCCTCCTGAACCCTGTACACGTTCGGTTATTAAAAAAAAAACATCTTGTTACACTTCACCTGTCAGACAAGTCCTTACAATGGTATTCTTAACTTAAACATGAACTAGATAAGTGACGTATGCAGTTTGTCGGCATTCTTACCGCAGTTATTCACTGCCCGCTATGATTAACTATTAAACAATGAGCAGTTGTGAAATATGACCAAAAGTATTAATAATTAAGCATTGTATCGTAAAATGTTATGGATATTTCAAGCTCAGTTTGAAAATAATTTAGGTATTCTATAAATACACTTATGCACGTCATTTTTTGCTTCTACTGCGGTTTTGAAAAGGCGCATTAACATCGAGGATAAGAAACGGCGAAATAAACACATCGGCACATGTACTAAAACAATATATTATGGCAATAACAAAGTAAGTTTAAACTGTACGGAATTGGTTATGGCACTGCTATTTCCGGGCGTAATTATCATACATATAAATTCATCTATACCATAACATCCTTAACCTACAAGCTGTGCTTTAACACGTCCCCTAAAAGTTATATTAGGTTCCATCACTTATATGATTTGTTCTAATCACCCCTACTACCAGGTCCGAGCTCTCAAATTAATGGATTTTTTCTGTTTTTAACACGTGTGCAAAATTTTCAGTAATCCACACGTCTGGAGTCTATGGAAATAACCTTACGTGTTTCTGTCGCAGCATCGGAGAGCGTCGGGGAGTATTAATTCTTCCTATTCGGTCGGCAACACCTCGGTGACTCGTGAAGTTTATTGGCGATAGTGACCACTTATTACCAGATGTTCATTCGTCGTCTAGATACATAAAAAAGGATTGCATTAATTTTATACATACATAGATAAAATTCATCATAACAGTATAAGGTGCGTAAAAACCCAAACAAAACATCCACTAATAATTACAAGATCAATATCTATTTTATTTTCTTCAAGTTAACAAGGTGATATAAAAAATGAAACAAAGTTTACGCTTGGCAATTTTTTGCGTATTAATTTTAACCAATGTTTAATTATAACCAAACTTCGTGTAACTAGGGTCATTGTAAGGTAGCGCGTTTAATAGACTATTTCTCTCCTTCGGTGTGCACCACCGACTATATATCGGTAATTTGATATTAATGAGCCCATTATATAGTAGCTAGGACCTGTATAGAGCCTGTAATGCCTTCGGAGTGAAAAGTCGCTAGTGATCGGTTCCTCCGCAGTAGGAATTGTTACTTGTTTCGTTTGCCCGGTGTGAAGTGTTTGTTAACAATTAATTAAAAGTGTTGAACGATTATACACCCACGCTATGTTCGACAATGCTGCTAAAACTACTGGCGTTGCCGACATATAAATCCTATTAATATTTATATAGATAAACTCTAATAAAACTTTTAGATACCTATTTATAACTCCGATATGATTTTACGAACATATATAGTTGTAGGAATGGAACGTTGTATGATGAAATGAAATGCGTGAAATGGAACATATCGATGACTGAGAGAGAGGACAAATGAGAGAGGGAAAGAAGAAAAAGGAACGAAAGACGGATGTGCCGTTAAAATATAGAAATTATAACAAAATTGAAAAAGTAAAGAAGATAACTAGTGAATAAATCGTATTTTTCTTGAAGTCGACCTCAATATTCATTACTACATGTTTATGAATACAACAGTAATAGAGCCATATCTATATAGTATGAATGAACATAGACTTTCTTATGCTGAAGCCAAAATAACAATGTCTGTCCCTCGCGTTTGTAAAAAAATGAACGAGATAAAAGATAGAAAATCAGAAAGAAATACGCGCTTTTAAAAACCAATTCAAACGCAAGTCCATTCTTACTTCAAAATCTAGCAAAAAGTTAACAAAAGAAACGAAACAGTGAGAACACCGCCTAACAATTGTAGAGTTAAGTCGCCGAATAAAAACTACGCGATTAGGATCGCACCACAGTGGAGCCATCGACCTTACATCCAGTAAATAGCATTCCTAGTCGATAAACATGCCAATGTACAATATCCCATCGTCCAATATTCACAGTGATCACAATGGCCTGAGTTTTTATGTCCGCTTATAATGTTTACACACACACCGAAGTTGGGTATAACAGTTTTTGATCATAATACTCTGTCAGTTCCTAAATAATAAAACATTATCCTTTTTGCTTCACTAGCAACGCGCGAGGATTCACACTGCTGCTATTTATTAATAAAGAAATAGGAAGTATTTACGAGGTCTTTATCTCCAGTCAGTTTGTCGAGAAGAGATTTATCCAACCTAATCATTCATTTGACAGAACTTTCGAAAAGTCCTTCATATTTTAATTGCGATTTTCATATAAAAATACCATTCAAATTTCCGACTTTCCCGGTCCCTTTTCCAAGAATATTGTTTCTTAATCCTTGTCCTTTTTAATTATAAACACAACAAAAAAATCGAATTTTGTTTAATTAATTGTTGAGATGTTTAGGAGTAATATCAAGAATTCAGCTAATTAACTGTGTAAGGGGATTCATCCATCATGAGCACAAGCCAACATCCTACTGCACCCTGCTGACGAGGGTATGTCTGTTGTATGGATTAGGGATGGATGAATATGAAATTATGTTCAGTTAGTTCATATTAGTTCATATAGTTAGTTCATATAATTCAGTTATGGATATTAGATGATTTAGGATTTGGAAAGTATCGACTCGGCCGGCGCAAACCTGGCAGAACATGTTTCATTTAGACTACCCCTATCTGAAATTATCGAATTCGGTTACGGCTTCAGATATATTTTTATTTCGGATATCCGATAGTTTCGGTTACGGTTACGGAGCTCCATACATCCCTGGTATGGATTTGGTTGTGTCGGTTGGCTATATCACTTAGAAACAAAATTAACAACTTAACCCAGTTGATAGTGACAGTTTAGTTGGTTGCAGGGGTTGTTTATAAACTAATGGTTGTCTGAAGCGAAGGGAGGGTGGGTTCCTTACTTATATATTACTAGTATCTTACCTTCATTCGCTTCAAAGAACCTTTGCCTCGCATTCCGAAGTTACACCTGCATTATTTTAGGATTGGATTTGTTTCTAGTTGTGTGAATCAGAATAGAAACGTATTAATTTATTATTATTATTTTAATCAGATGTCTTCAGACAGACAGACCGAGACAATCGCTAAAGATAGTTTTAATCTCTATAGTGATAACAAGAATTGTCTACATTAAAATTTACAAAACTATTTAATGTATAGTTTCGGCCCCCTTGTAACTTTATTATTAGTATAAACTATATTGTAACTTAACATCTCGACGAACTAACTGACTGATTAACAGACGACGTACAGCCTACATGAACAACAGCCGTGCCAAGGCGGTGAGGGTTGCTAGTACTAAATAAATAATACCAACTCATACTAAAAATATTCGAATAATACAAACATCGAATAATAATCGAATATTCACCGTTATACATGGCGAAGCGAAACCGAGTTGCTTGTATCTATCTTGTAATATCTTTAACTGTCGAATCCGCAATAAAATTAATGGCGGCCGACAAAACTATGATGTCAGACAAAATTATGCTATCGTACTAAATTATGATCTTGACCAAAATTATGACTCTCCTGTCCGCGAATAGATCCGACTAAATGGTTATCTGCTAATGCGTTTGTCGAAATATATTGGACTTGTAATTTCTGTAATTAAAATAAACGCTAGGTCCATGGTCTATGATCCATGTTTGGAATTATAAAAACATAGCAAATAGCACCCGCATTCGAAGCAATTGCTGTTTAAATTTATTAGGCGTTTATTTAATTTCATATTTGCTTACAGTACGATTCTAGTGATTGATTTTTTCTAGGTATTTATATTTATTAAATTTTTACACTAAATTATGTCAGAACTTCGCAGCCCGAAACATCAGATACCTTTTTTCTAATTTATAATATTAACAGAAATGGCGCACTTAAACGAAGCACAGGACGCCCCCTGACTAGATAAATTGACCTGGAGAAGGCAGCAGGTATCCACTGGATAAAAAGGATCCAGATCGGTTAGTTGGGCCCAAGTTAAAAGAGAGCTATGATCAACAGTGGACTTCGAAAGGTTGATAGATGGATGGATGAATGAAATATTTCACAGTTTACTGACTTAGTGTGGCCATGTGAATTATCTAAAATTCGTTTATATTACTGTTAGGAATGTTCACAAAGATTCAATCTGATCTAATCTGATACCTGCGTCCATCGAGTGGGAGTGCGATTGTTTATTGACGTAGTGAAATCAAGTGTCTGCGGCACAGCTTTGGCAATTTTCGAACCCGTGTATGCTGAGAAATAACATTATAAAAGGACCTCGTGTAAAAAATTCACAACCACCGATTTAGACTAGACCTTGAATCTTTAGTGAGTGTTAAGAATATTATAAAGTATATTTTTCTCTTTATTATCTAGTTCGAATTCATTTAGTTTGCGTGACAAGAATTCCGAACTGTCACGCCGCACCCTATGCCGTGTGCACGCGTCGCAGACACCCTGTCTAACATCACGCGCTCATAAACTCACTATTACATTGACGTGACACCTTAGACCGCTTATCCATCCAACTTATGGTGCAATCCTACGAGGTTATAAGGGTCAAATTAAATTATGATATGAAAATAAGTTTTTTTGTAGTTTTGTCACGGAAAAGAAACATTGAAAGAAATTCTTCAGCAGGGATGTTGTGGAGCTCCGTAACCGTAACCGAAACTATCGAATATCCGAACAATCTTAGTAAGGGTAATGATGCTCTTGGTAGTGCGCCTATCTATCAGCGACGTGTAGGTACTTACCGTCTCAATGTTTACAGGCTTGAAAACCCCACTTACAATCAGGTGGGATTGTAGTCAAACATTAACTTAAAGATAGAATTAAAAATCCTATGGCTGAATACATCCTTTAAAACCCAGAAGGTTAAGAACTTTTATTTCTCAACTTACATTCATTCAAACATCCATCCTACTCGTAACAGTCACAAGTCACTGTATTTCTATTTCTTTCCCTCAACAGAAGACCGGAATCATTTTGGCTAAATACGCATCTTAATCGTTTATAGGGGGTCCTTTTTACGGTATCGGAGGGAAACTTCAAAAGATACCCGGCTTAAAGAGTTACCGGATTATGCGGGATTCCTACCCACTAAAAGCTCGGAAGCAACCCGACGCATTTAGAGGCTTCGCGATCTCATGTGAACGCCTCGGTGCCACCCCTGTTAATACTCCTATTATCGCGGTCTGGTTGTCAAATCTCAATGCTTCCATAATCAGATCTTATGAGTAAAAAATACATGGAACTGACACGTATTACATGAATTAAATAATTGATTTCTAATGTGTTTTGTGATGACTTTGATCATTGTGTATAAGGCAACGTCAGATGTAACCGACGTGTTGATCAAGATGATAAAGTATGGTATAAGTTTAATTTGGTCATGACGAATTCATAATAGATGATGGAGCGTCTTTTTTATGAGAGTATTTAAAGTTGTATAACCAAATTTAGGCAATGTACGAATTAATGTCATCAGAGCCGAAATCGCGGAGATTCGTCGCCGCCAATGATTATTGGAACTATGATTTTCAAAATGCGTTTGAGACTTAACGAGCAGATAAGTCGCAATCGCCAGTTGTAAAAATTATCATTGAAAAGTCAAATCCAGATATTGCTTTTGAATGAAAATTTACGCCTTTCACTCCCAGTATCCTTTTTAAATCTAAAGTTTTAAGTCTAAATCAGATCTAAAATCCAATTAATCGACAGATAGAAATCGGGTGCTAGTTACACCTATTACCATTATTACTTTTCGTTGTTTCCTCTACCCAAATTTTATCTGCAAATGACATATCTCACAGCCTTTACAAGTATCTATATCTACATCTATCGGCATATCTGCTTTATGTATAAATAACGATTCAAATCTAATTATGCATACACCTTTACAGCAATATGTCGGCTGGAGGGTTAACCAGTTATTGTCAAATGGATTTAGCATTAAGAACCTTTAAACCTTGTATTAAACTACGAGTAGCACAGATTAAAAGCTAAACCTTTATATATATTTAATCCTTTGTGCGTGTTTACACGATGTATATCTAGAGGACTCGGCGAATTAAGATCACATTCACACAACAACCTTTTATTACTTTCTACCTGAAATCATATAAATAAAAAAATACATCAAAGACAAGAACCTCTTTTTTTTTTTCTTTTTTTTTTTAACGCTGGGAAATGCATCTACGCATCCCGCCGCAGGGAGGCGGCAGGTATGTGGGACTCCCTGGCACGTCGTCTACGTGCCAGAATACCCACTATAACCCAGCGGGGCCCTCATCGTTTTGATGGGGCGCCAAGGGATCGCTGGCGCATTCAACCGTAACACCCCGACGGTTGGCCCGCCTATGCGGGCCGCCTTCGCCTAGAACGCTCTCGGGCACCAAGAACGCTCTACTGCCCTATTTCGGACCCTTTCGGGCCCAAAACATACCACCGCGTTTCTGTCCGGAGTGCCCTCTACTTAACAGAGGGACACCCGGAGAAACATACTCCCTGGGCTGTTCTTAGTCTGATCCTTCACCCTTCGACTTCCGATATATGTGGAGACTCTGCCGTATAGTCTCGGGGATCATTAGGATACGCAAGCCCCCCCACCATGACAAGGTGGCAGCCCTCGGGGGGGAAAGACAATAACCTTTTTTTTTTTACGTGGGGAAACCCTCTTGGGTTCCTCTCCGTCTCGGGGGCGACTGAAAGAGGATATGCCGGACTCGTACCGGCTAAAACCCCACGGTGTTCCTCTGAACGCCCTTCGTCGGGACTGCGGGTACGCTTTCGCATTCATCCGCGGTCCCGACGGCGTTGTCTCTTCTACAGAGCCCGTCTCTGTTCGGGATGATCCTGGAAAGACAATAACCTCACCTAACCTAACCTAACCTCAAAGAATATTTAAACGTTGATAAAGTATGAATACCTATCTACACCAATTTGGAAAAAAAAAATTACTAGCGAATAGGCTTTTTTAAGTTAATGCGCTTAATCATCTAAGGCTACATCAGTTTGCTTGTATAATCCGGTTTTAATGGCTTCCGCTCAGCATTATTTGCTCGGCCTCCCCCATAATATCAGGGATGCCATATTCCGATGTATCACAGACATTAACAAGTAGTTGTACATAGTTAAAAATATCTCTAGTTAAATACATTTAATCGCAAAGGTCAATTTCAACAAACAACGGTATCCCATACAATTCACAAGCAACAAAAGCCTTGTCAATGTCACGTGCGGGTTTGTGTACAGACTGACAGTTCAATCTATAACATATAAATGGAGTTATATAACAATCGTACGCTATCGACGAATCTTATCGAACGGACGACGGTCAAGCGTCGTTCTACAAGAACCGACTAATATAAGATTTTATCGCTGCGAGTACCACAATTGTGCTTGTACCCGGCCGCTAGGAATTCGACTTAGTCAGCTAATTGCGCAAATTATCGACGTGGATAAGACGTGAACGGAGAGCGGTTTGTATCGCTCTGATGTTGCATTAGTTGTCTCCGATGAAAAACTAATTGTATTTAATTTATTATTAGTATAACACCCTTATGTGTTATGGAATAACATGCCCGCGTCGGTGTTCCCGGCTACTTACGATGTGGGTGTCTTCAAGAGGAGAGTGAATAGGCTATCAGGCGCTTTAAAAAAAATCCGGATTTCATACACCTTCAAATTTCTCCTGAATTAGTCTAGCTACTGGAAAAAACCGAACTGAAATTAGTACCGTAGTTTTTGAGATTACCGCATTCAGGCAAAGAGACTCGGCAGGTCACTTTACTTTCTACCAAATGACTGGTTTTGTCTAAGTAATACCAAATATTTATGTTTTCTATACCATAACACTATTAATCTTAAATATTGAACTCGATTAATGCCTCCCAGACCAGTCACTTAACATCTGTAGTAACAGATGACAAGTTTTTGTCCACTGATTAATTGAAAAGTCGCGTGCCAAATGTAAAAAAGGCTTATATGAATAATCGTACACATAACTACACTCGACTGTCATCTTTGTGCTTAAAGAATAAAGTAGAGAATTGGTAAACTAATTATACCGTAACAGTGTCACAACTTGAAAAAAGACAATTGTATAGAAAGTTCTGTTTTCTATGGGGATCTTGAATAATGACCTAAATGGCTTTGAGCCTTTTTATACTGACAATGTATATAATTTTAATAGTATTTAAGATAGCATATACTATTAATAATATTGTATACAGGGTCAAACCTATATATTAAGTACTTGTTGGAAATTTTAATGTAGATAATCTTTGTTATCGACATAGAGGTAACTTTTTTTTTTATTTTTTACAATTTTTGTTCTGTCTATCTGATCACATAACACACTATAACAATTGAAAAGATTTATATAATACTTAGCATATTAGTAACTTGTATAGGTCGTACAAATGGATCTGTTCCCGCGGGACAGGAAATACAAGTTTACATTTGATTACAGTTAAATTTTTGACTTTTTTAGCTGTATCTATTATAATAAATTAATATATTTCTAATTGATAGAAGTACAAAAACCCGCCATAATGAGAGTGTTATTTCTAAAGTATGACGTAGGTTTAGGTAACTGAAGCGAGGGCGAGTTACTAGTAATATATTAAATTTGGTCGTGAAAAAGGGATCACTCTTAAAACACGGTAAAATAGGCAGCCAAGTGGTTTGAAAGTCGGCCCACCGCTCTGAGTTCAAATCGTGTACGCTCCTCTAACTTTGCAAATTATATGCGTAAAAAATAATTATTATCACTTACCTTACACTCACATCGTGAGGAAACCTTGATACCTGAATTCTCATAACGTTGGATTGGACACAACTACAGTATACAAACCTGAACCCCCGTACTGTACATGGATATTTATTTAAACCACTGCACTTTAATCAATTATTTCACCAGTACAAATAATACATATTGCCAACTTGGAGAAGTGCTAAAAATATTCTTTAGGCACTTTCTTGAAACAATTAAAAAACAATAAAATAACACGCAGCTACTAAACTCTCTCAATCTCAAACAGTCAACGTGCTCTTACCTAAACTATATATTTACACGCCAATATCGTCCGTATTCACCATACACTACGACTACATTCCCGTGGCAGATTGGGCAGAAGCTAAAAGTGAAATTAGGCACTTTCTAGATACACCCACGCGCTAAGAATTGAAGTTATGGTGGCTTTATTGTTATAGTTGCCATGTTGGCGTTGGACCGAATTACCATTGCCATGCTAAAAGTGTTAAGGACTGTTTGTTTATATCAACGTATATACTTATCAGAGTAGAAAGAAAGAAAGATGATGGAGCACACATCAACTGATTGCAGGTTTTGGCAGTTTGATGTGTCCGAACCTATCCCTGTTCGTGGCGCACCCTCCCAAAGAACAAGCGAGAGAGTGCTTTCTGGCTCGGTCCGAAGGTGAGATCGTAGGTGTCATGACATGACGTAGCTAAAGATAGATATTTTTTTATATAAATTGCCTGCAAACGAGCAGAAGAGCCACGTGCTGGTAAGTGATCACCGTCGCCCATGGACATCAGCTAGATAAAGAAGATTTACGACAATTTAACTTATTAGTTAAATTGATAAATGCTTTCTCATTCGTTTTTTGTGCAACAGTCTCATTTATTCGACTCGACGTTTTAACTGTAACGGGTACTCACGATTTTCGTATTTATCACCGATATATCGACATGGATTATGGTCATGGTGACACTGACCGACATGTAGCACCCACCAAAAATGAGTACTCCTCACAGATAAATGCTCGCGATAATGTAAGTTTACATTCATACAAATTATTATATAATCCACCAAAATCTTTCTTTTAGGGGTCGCTAGCTTAAAAAGAACAATTTAATACGAGTACTCAGAATCACGCGCTTTTTAATTGGGTTAATATTCCTACCAAAATCAACCCTTAAATGATGATAATTCGGTTACAGCGCTGAAGAGATGGTTAATAAGCGGGGTTACTTCTCGGCCACCTATGTGATGGTGACCATCCTGGCAGATATACGGGTAACAATGAGAACTTACCATCATTAATTTACTTACCGCTGAACAGAATTAACTCATTATTGCCATATTTTCTTACATCATGGATAACTCTAGGCTACCTTTCTCGCGAGAAATGGATATGATTCCGCTAAATTTTCCAAACCAAAACGAGGGCGTCACTATTTACTTCACAGTAAATATCTGTCAAAAGCATCGGTATTCTGTTCATATCCGAGCAATATTAGTTACAACACGAAACGTTAAATCCGTATATTGATTCCGCTCACGATATCCAAGGGACACGTTCTTTCGAGCCCCTGTGACGTGTCAAATAAGAATGTACGACTTACAGACATATTTTGTACACATGAATTAATAACACTCCTCGACCTTAACTCGTGGAGTTAACGTTCAAAATCGATGTTTAATTTGAAGAATACAAGTTTGCAATCGGGGTCACACACGCTCAGTGTCACGTCATAGTATCGTAATGTTATATTATTGTGAAAACAACCTTGAGTAAATGTTATAGAGTTGATATTCAGTTGGTCGATTGATAGGGAATGCAGTCGTAAAACATAAGTTTACCGTCGATATTTTCGTTTTTTGAAAGAGGAAAAGTGAACAATGTTGGATAACTCTTCAGAGTTCAACAGTGTGAACGAACTTGCTCTTTAACTGGTTCCACTACCACTGTGGTTTGAAGGTTTGAACGCTCGTCTCCCATTTAGGGGACGTGGGGTCGAATGCTGGACATAATTGGAACTTGGCTCAGCATTTAAAATTTTCTGCGGTGAACGAAGAAGTTACTGTATTTCAAGTTGTTAAAGATGTGTTAAGTTTGGAAGTGCCCGTAACCTAACGCGTCTCGTCGGATAAGCCGTAAGCGATCGAGTTAACATTCGAAGAATTCGCAAGTTGGATTACATGGCTGCTAATGGCAACGTTCCGCAAACGCTTTCAGTTCTTCAGAGGTTAATTACATTAAGCCGTTGTCAAATGGAAGTCATTACGGCATTTGAAGAAGCTTCGACATTTGAATTAGCCACTTATCCTTCAACCAATCCACACTGCGACCGTGTCTCAGTATGCTCTAGGTCGCAATCAACACTCAGAGTATCACCGACGCGTTGCGAGCCACGCAGAAAGCTGTAAACGCGTTGAATTTAATCTTGATTTATTGCTTGACGATTCTGTTCAGTCGGTGTGAACGAGCCTACCGAGCGTGAGGTCCGGGTTTGAATTCCCGACGCGGCTGTTTTATGTAATAGATAGATGTTTGTTTTTCAGATCCTGGTTGTTTATGATGTCACCGTTGTGTATGTCCAAGCCACCAACAACGTAAAATAATTTGGTCCGGGTCTGTGTGTGCAAGCCATTATTGTTAATTACAAATAATTAAAAAATCTTTTGTAAATAGACATATTTTCCTTGTTACCCATACAGTCATTGGGTTACTAAGAAGTTATTGTATCTTATAAAAAGAACGCGAAAATGTCCACCACTTGCAAATTACACAGTAGTTTTGTTTTTGTATCCATTTATTAAGTTCTTGGAGATCCTCGTGAATTACTATGCACGAACCTTTGATATACAATAAAAATACTGAAGCAGTTAAAAGGACGAGGAGGCAGAAAAAAGTGTTTAGTGTTAAAGCACTTAAAAAGACATTTTACTAATATCGTAATGTTTAATGTTGAAGTAACTGCAATAAATAAAGTATGAATAAAGTTACTTTTCAAAAGTAAATTGTGTTTATGCTTCATTAAAGAAATGAAATAACACCGTTATTTGACATTAGGTACTTTAAGAGAAGACTAAAATCAAAATGTAAAAAAATTAATTTTATTATGTAATAAAATTACCTAGCTTTTGAATATCATTTTGTAATAACTTCAAACATCGTAGTTAAATCACAGTTTAATCGCAACAGGTCCTCACGATTTTGTAATACATACCGATGTTTTTGTACGCCAGAACAGTCTCGTTGTAAAATTCAAATTGAAGTACCTTTTTAAATCTTATATTAACATCGATTTCTTAAAACTTGAACTGGAACGGGTACTCACGATTTTTGTTCTTTACCGATATTTCAACTCAATCACAAAGCTCATGGTCACGAAAAGTCTGATTTACAGTTAAGATGTATAACACAAACGAAATAAACAAACCTAAATAAAAATGTAAAGATTTTCAGATCAAATTCAATTGTTCTTTTTAAGAACCCCACCGTCACAATTGTTATAAATATAAATAAAAAAACGTACCCCACAGACACAGAACTGACCAGGTAATTCTGAAAGGAAAAAATACAAAAAACGGCTACTCAATCATCATCAAGACAACATCAGGTGTAAAAAGAAGTGAAAAAATGACACATGTTATAACGAGCATAGGAATTGTGAGTGTTAAAAAGGATGGAAAAATCAATGAAGAATGACCCTCACGTACAGTGGACAAAAGCGGCATAACACTATACGTGGTATTTTACTTTTTATATTAGTTTGAAATCTGTGTATATATGCACTGTGCATTTACACCACCGTCCTTATACTGAAATGCCAGTACCAAGTTTTATAACATAAATTATAAATTTGCTTTTATAGACAAAAAATATATATTGCTTTGATAGATCGATTGCCTTTTTTCTGAGAAAAAAGACATTGCTCGATAAGGAGGTAACGAGAAGAAATAACACATAGATTACAAATGAAACATAGCGTACAGAACAGATATATAGGATATAGGAGAACAAATTATATAAACTTAGCTATTTTATTTTGACATTTTTAACGGAACAACAATACTAGGTGTTAAATATCGAGGTTATAACTTTAACCGGAGGAGAACATTAATATATCTAGTTTAGGTTATCTTGGTGTTTTGTCCGCCATGTTGGTGTTAATGAAATACGAAGATTGTCCAGGGACATCAATAAATAAACGCACTGTAGATTTTACGTTGGAAGCAACTATCGCATGCGACGATAGGGATGTCCAATACCTTACGATTATTTAATAAATCATAGCGATTACCAGCGCTTGCGTCGCTTCAAGAATCGTAATATAAACAAATCGTGTTAGCTAGCGCATCATCATCGTCATTGAATTGAACTTTTGTCAAGCGTATCAGTTTTACCACAATATATTCTATTTTGTATATAATATTGTTTATTGCAATAACTAGATAAAACACCGAAAACATTATTTACTGTCCTCTTAACGAAACGTTCGTACTATCATCTATTTCTTACAGTATCTACTAGATCTATTTTCCAAGGTACAAAATATCTTAGATATAATTTCTATAATATAATATGTATAAAGCTAGTTCCAATTTAAATTGTTCGTTTGTTTCCGCGTGATACCGTCTCAGATATAAATAATTGTACAAATAAATATATTTTAACCTCTATATTCATTACAAAGGTTACCTACATTAAAATTAAAACATATATTTACGTACAGATTTGGTCCTGTATAATCATATACCATAGTTTTATTATGAGGTACCTTTAAAGCGTTGTCCTACTCTACCGTATTATAACAATCATAAACAGAGGAAGCCGGGTCGGACTCAAGGTCTCAATTTAAAAATCAAAATCATTTAATCACTCGGGTATTCTGTAAATACACTTATGCACGTCATCTTCCGCTTCTACTACCGTTTCGAAAAGACGCTTTAACGTTAAAGAGAGGAAACGGTGAAAGAAACTTAAACATATCTTTTAAACTCACTCGGTGAGTTTTAACCCGCGCAGGATCGATTGCATCTCTATTACTTTCAGGCGTCCTAGTCATTTGTACCATAGTATCATATGCCTACAAGTTTACTACTTTGATTTGTCACTTAAAAATTCCAGTCGATAAATAAACTTCAAGTACACGTAGATAGAGCTTCTGATGGAGTTTTTACAATGTTAAACCAATGTTACATCGATCGATCGATAACGACAATACGCTGCCCCTCCCTACACAATAGCTAGTCTAGAAGCAATACGCGTTGATCCAAGATGGCGACAAGGACACGCTCTCGCATATTAATGTGGCAGTATTGTTCATAACGCTCTTTATAGAATATTAATAAAGTGATAGCTGCTTCCAGTTACAGAAAGCTTAGGTTCCCATGATGTCATAGGAAGCTTGTGGTCTGAACCGTTGGTCAATGACCTGAATGTTCTTTTAGTGATGCGCTGTCTTTATCTACTTTCATACTGATTGCTGAGATGGCTTCCGCGTGCGATTCACGGCTAGGGGAGAAATTTATGTTTGATTTAGGATTGCGAGTGTTCGTGATGGCTCATTGGTGTGCATTGCCAGGAATCCTAGTACGAGGTATGAGTATGTGCGTTTAATTGGCTAGCGGTCCTGGTAAACTGGCCTCGTTCTGCGGTACTGATAATAATAAACCTGTAACGGGTCGAATTTTTATATCTTTTTTTTTTATTTTAATGTGTAGGCGTTATGGATATAGAGTAGGGATTTTATGGATATGAAATTTCGGATTCAGATATGGACACGAATATATGAATAAAATATAACCGGTTTCGATTACGGTTAAGGATATAATATTATTTCGTATTATCCGATTGTTTGGGATAATTTCGAGTATGGATATTAGATGATTTACAATTTAGAAAAAAATATAATGCATTTACAAAATATGATTTTGTTTCCAGGTATTATGTGCTATTATGATCACAGAAAAAACAAATTAAATAATAAAAACTGTCTAAAATTTGAACAACGCGGCTAATGTATCGGCTCGGCCGGTGAAAACAAGTCATAACGTGCTTTATTTAGACTGGCCCTATACGAAGTTTCGGATATCCATTAGTTTCGGTTACGGTTACGGAGTTCCATACCATCCCTGATATATAGGCCTAAATGTATTTTTTGGTTTATGTCTGCATGTCTTCTTGTACTCATAAACCTCTAAAAATCACTGTATAAATTCAAATAATTCTGGCGTATTTAGAACTTAGAATATAGGTCAACATTATAGGTCAACATCCAGAGTATTTTTCATCCCAGGAAATTGATCTCTGATTGCGGAATTTCCGTAAACGAAGCGACAGAGGTTGCTAGTATAACAATATGACTAACAATTCGTTACTAAGTTAATTCATTCGAATCATCTATGAAGCATTGATTCATTGAAACAAACATATTGTATGGATATGAATATCCTCTCTCAACCTACTTCTTCAGAAGTTACCCAATCATACATTATCTAGCAATTATATAAAAACATATACTTATACATCAATCTATATTATATTTCTCTGCTTCATACACGTTGTACGTAGTACATACATACAAACAAACATATATACATACGTGAATAAATACATATATGAAACATGGTTGGTGCATAGAGCTTAAACTATAAATCTTGTCATTCACGCGTCCCCCCATACCGTGAACCCCTAATAATCTCGCCAGGTGATCTAGTTCGGTTCTAGGACGTCTAGATTCCAGGCTCTCATTCAGGCTTGCACAATTTCAACAACTGTTACGCAAATTGTTCTAAAACCTCCGAAACTAGTAACCGGTCCTCGCTTCACTTTGTAAAATTCCGTGGAAGCAGATCCATTTACCGGGATCAAATCAATCCTAGATAATGACCCCGTAATATGTGTTCCAAATATGACAAGAATTATTTTAATCTATTCAGAGGATTTAATGTTAATAGGCAGAAAAATATTCAAGGAAATATAGTGTAGGTCTGTTTATTTAATAAAGTCCAATAAATATTCGAAGTACAAATTCGGTTCCGTAAAATTTTTATTATTAGTATTAGTATGGATAAGTCACGAATATCCTCATCACTATGTATACCGCGCGCCTCCCTTTAAAGGGCGGCGCACACTGCCCGGACGTCCTTACCGTGCGTACACGGGAAACATAATTAATTACCTTATTTGAACTTGCCTACAATCCGGTTAAGCTAGTCAGATAAGGATTAAAGATTTTATTATTTAATATTTGAATATACAATACTATAACAAGCTCGCTTAGTTTTTTTCAGGTAACAATATATATGATCAAAACTGTTTATAGATCTCACAGGCTTCATAGGTCTCATTGAGCGACGGATTGTGTTAGTTCTAATTGACTGAGTTAAGCAACAGCTGTTGGATAGGCGACCGATAGTAGCAAAATTTCTTAACGTATCCGGGCTTCACAGCGCGTCATAAGCAGTTTGTGCTGGTTGTTACCAGCAGATTAGTCCTTCAACCATTGCAACGATCTTCGAGTGGTATAAGAATTTCCGATTTCCAGTAAACCCAAGTGTCACCTCCAGTAATTAGCACTGAAGCGCGGTGGAATACGCTTAAGGGTTTTTAAGTTTTATTTTGCAGTCCCTAATTCAGTTCAGCTATCCAAAACTTCGAAGTACTGTGAAAATCTTATATTTAGTCACTCTGCTGGGACTGGGAACAAATATTTATCTATCACATAAACGTTTGCCGTTCGTGCCATAATTCGACGTTTACACACAAAATTAAGCAATATCATCAGCCAACTTTAGTCATCATTAAACTTCCCGCGTACTAGACACCCTAATCTTCGGTTCTTCTCATCCAATTACTCCTGAACTTTCTGTTCTTTTCTTTTCCCAAGACGCTTTTACCTAGACGCAAAATCCATTCGAAAAGCCATTTCCTCCCGTGATAATAGATAGACTTAAGAAAATTGGTTTCCATTGATTTTTGAATCAAAATCCCCTAAGCCACTAAGCCAGACTCTCTAAAATCATTATCATCTCGACAGTACTCATGCACGTTGGAACTACTTAGCTACGAAGCACTGTCTGGAATCCCACTTCTGCAGCTGTACAGCTTTAGCCTTACGAATCATCAAATGGCCCCATCGCTTCTATATCAGATACGGTCCGCCCCGACTTCATTTGGGTTGTACAATTATGCTATTTTTACACACAACACTTCATCAAAATCGCTCCAGTCATTTGGGAGTTCAACAACATACAAACGTACAGTAGTACGCTATGTGTATTGAACTATATCCATCCGGAATAATGTATTTTTCAAATGGGAAAAGAACTTTTCCAATAAGTGCGATGGTTCCGGAGATTTCCGCATTCACAAACTCACAAAATTCGCATTCTCTCCTTATAATATTCGTTTAGATTAACCTAATGAAAAATGTTACACTCTACTGTCATGTGAGCTAACTAGGCTACTCAACGCCAGATTACGTTTTAATTAAGTATTTACACTACGATTTTTATTCTAAAGCCGTTCTATTTTATATTTAGCGCTTATTCCATCGAACTGTCGGATATTTAGTATGCGCTGCATATAAAACGGCCGCAGTAGATCCACGAGACTTTGTAGGCATGCATCGTTTTATATTTAATGGGAATCTATTTTATTCATTTATGTTTACCGATAATAACGGCATAATCTGTTTACTGAACATTAATTATTTATTAATTTTAATATCGTAAAGCTTTGTTATGGATATAGTTTAAAACAAACACGTATTTTTGGAATTGTCCATTTATCTAGCTACGAGTACCTGCTATACGTTGTAACGTGGCCTACGTTACAGTCACGTGGAACGTTTATGACTTACGTTATAAGTCAAAATTTTGAACACTATTTAACTGAGAAAATCAAACGGTTACCGGGAAATAAGAGATAAAATATTATATTGTATATACCATCATACATGTGTTCGCAAATAGTTCCAAAGTACGTCAGTATGAATTTATTATCAATGGATTTCGCAACGCAGCACCTGATATAAATGACTATAACTATATATGTGCTAAAGCTTGGAAGTTCTGTCAGGCGGTTGTTAAATGTAATTTTTTCTGTAAATTTGTTCGAAACACAGTCCTAAAATGATAATAAAGAATAATTATAGTATAAATATGCGACTATTAAAAACAAAAACAGAAAACAGAGTACAAATCTTATTTGTGACCCACCGAATATAAGTGTATTAATAGTTTTGAATGTGGGTATTGTGTGTAAATAAAGTACTGCGTAGAATAAGTCAACAATATGAAAGGAAACTACGGAGGTTAAATAAAAAAATTAAACGAAGACGCGTTTAGTGCCCCCGGAGACGCTAATGGCAACACACATACGTTGTTCGCGCCTTTGTCTATGAAAGGTGAGAAATATTTGGGTTCCTAAGACCTTTGTAAACTTTCCAGTAGTGTAAGGAAGTTATTTTACGACTGTTTGGATACTGGACGAGTGTAGAAGATGTAACGTCTAAGCTTTAAAGTTTGAAAGTCCTTTTTAAGACGACTTATTAATAAGATAATTAAAAAATTCGCGATTATCTCAAGAAGACACGGACTCATATCATTACTACACGGATTCTCATGGATTTTCACCAATAGATAGACCGATTCGTGAGAATGTGTATAGTGAATAACTTAAGGTGTATAATTTAAATATGAACAATTTATAAAACACCAGATAACAACGTGTAACAATTTCTTCAGGTACGGTTGCTGATTGTGGATACAAGGATCATGTTTTTATAAGAAAAGCGAAATTTTTTTTCACTTTCACGTATAGAAAACATCTTTGAGCTCAACTTTCACCCATATCTAGATGTCCAAATTGTCTATAATTTGAATTCAAAATTGATTGCAATATCATAATTTACACAACCCGGACTGGAGTTTCTAACTAAAGTCAACTACTACAAGTAAACAACTGATAAGTGCGCCCATACTTAGTATCTTCTTAGTCTAAAGGTTGACCAGTAAAAAATGTGTTTAGCATCGAGTCCGTCTCACAATGTTTTTGGTAACAAAATAAATACATATGCGGTTTCACCGTGCGGTTTCATCTCACTACGGTATATTTTACATTTAAACACGATAGTGTTTTAACTTATACTACTACAAATGACTCAGTTTATATATTATTAGAGGCTCACCCCGACTCCGTTCGGGTTGGACAATTATTTTTATAGCTTATGTTCATTCGGAATATTGTACATTAGAAATATTAAAATTTTTAAAAATAGGTACCGTGATTCCAGAGATTACCTATAGCACCGAACTACCTATAGGTTGTACACAAACTGACAAAATTCGCACTGCCTCTTTATGATATTATGAATACAGACTAGCGATCCATATCAGCTTCGCACGTGTGCAATGTACCGATGCAGTAAAATAGATATGTGGTTGCCAAAAAAGTTAAGTGCGTTTATTTTTTAATGGTACGTTTCTATCTTTTGTATTGAAAGCTGTGCTTATGTTTTGTCTGTCAGTGAGTCAATCAGATCATCGAAACGGGATTGACCTAAGCAAATCTTTCATTGATTATAACTGTCAAACAATGTTACATTTATAGTTTTCCCAATTCTCAAATGTCAAACAAACTCCAAACCATATCCTGAAAGTGACAAATAACAACAAAAACAGCCAAATCGGTCGAGCCGTTCTGAAGTGATGCTGTTTATTATAATACGGCTATATATATTAATATATTTAGTACAACACGACTATAATTATATACAACATTTTACACGATTGTAAAGCATCAAATATTTTAAATTAAATAAACTTAGAAACAATTAACAAAAATTTCAACCATTACCATACATACAAAACACATGTTTAAAGAGACAATTACAATTGTATTCGCGTTATTGTTAACTGCAGATAAAATAATGTGGGAACTCGTGAATATCTCGCCATTGAATATGGCAACACTAACAGGTTGTTCTCAAACGTAATTCATATAGTTAACCATACTCATGCACTCACTAAATATATAATGCGAATTATTTCTCATTACACTTTATTTATGTTGATGAACTTTTCAATGAATAGTTAATAGTTATTAATAGTTTTAATAATAGCCTTAGGCTTACAAATAGCACCTGAATTATTTTAGGGCTGCGTTTTTCTCTTTGTAACTTTTTTATTTATGGACGGATTTAAATGAAACGAACTTTAAATATTAAGTGACGCTTACTGCAATACATTAGTGAAAACTATAACGAGATCGGTAATACCATTTCTGAGATTAGCGCACACAAACGTACAAACAAACAGATTTTTTATTGTTTTAGTTCTATTGCATTAATAAAGGCCCCTAATAATCAATTTATTATATGTATTTATTTATTATGAATTTATTATAATATGTATAGAATAGGTAGGTTGTATTCTCAATACGTATTGTTTTGAAATTATTGGCTGCCTGCTGATTTATCACGCGGAAACCACTGCACACATTTTGATGATATTTGTAATTTGTATACCTCATGTATAAATGTAGGATATTTTTTATCCCAGTTTTAGGTTCTCATTCCCGCGGGATATGACATTAAATGTAGTTTATAAAATCTGTTTACGGGTTGTAAATAATGTTTTAATTACTTTTTGACTATTACAACAAATTATAATTTGTAATTCATAGAATTAAATTATTTTAATCTGGCAGAACGATATACCTAATGGGATAAAAATGAAATTGAAACAGTGCCTGGTAAAAGTATGGGTATTATTATTAAATGTAAGAATTAAGTTTCTGGAAGAGAAGGGAAAAAAGAAATAAATAAAGACAGAAGAAATGTTTTGACAATGATAACGTAATATTTATTTCTATTATACTTCAAACAATTCAAATTGTCGTTAAAGTGTCTTTCAACTTTTCAGTTATCTTATTGTCTAACTATTATATTAGTTAGTCCAAGTACCTCGCCAAAAACAATACACCGATTTTGATGTGGTTTTTACCATTCTAAAATCTATCAATCAGCCGCATCACAACTCGTGACTGTACCATTGTAAAGGTCAAATCTTCTATCACAGTGTCAGTGACGGCCATAGTACGCCACGTTGTCCAAGTGCGAATGGAGAGACTTCACACAATTAAAAACATCATGAAAAAGTCTAAGGTCGCTAATGTTTCGTCGCATTGATTTCCTTCTTCAAAGTAACCGACTTTTCTATTCAAATAACTTTAAAAAAATTAAAGAAAGAATTCGAACCCGGCCCTCCGTGTGGGTAATGATATTCAAACGAATATCGCAAAATATCACCCGCGTCACAAATCCAGCTATAAGTTCTACTTAGTTTGTTCTAGTCCTTTAAAACATTTTAATCTTTCAACTAACATTTATAAAGTCTAATTTCGCTTGTGCACAACTGTGAAGAATACATGCAAGTATATGCTTATGCGTATATATACAAGGTCTCTTTTACCTAGTTATCATATTTTTTTAGCGCAGGGGTGCCCATCGAAGCGAAACGTCACTATAAAAGTTGTTTCAAATGATACTTGCACATGTGGTTGGTAAGGTCAACAACCATAAACCATGCAATTTAGTTCATTTATTATTATTTGCTAATAGTACCTCGCAAGAAATAACAATGTAAAAGCGGACAAGTGTCATTTCTGGACATTAATAAGGGCTACATTAATTAGCTCTAGGGCTGTCTAAAATTTGCGATTGCGATTTAAGATTATTTTATTTATTTTATTCTGTTTTGGTGATGGTGAGTGGTCGTCACCGCTCATAGTCTCCAGTATTATCGTGTATAATAGAGGCGTTGCTGACAAAAAGGTATCAGATAATGTGCTTTTTAATTGGCTGAACAATAACAAAACATCAAAGAACATCAAACTATTTTACTGTTGACGGTATAAGGGTGGTAGTTTACCGAGCAGTTGAACTGTATATCTGGAATGCAACTGGAATACCATCAGAATTAAGCTGACTGGTATAGTTTCCAGAAATCTCCTCGTCCGCTGGTCAACAGCGTGCACTACAAGCAGGAGAATTTGGCGAATAAGCTACAACCCTTTCACATCCCAAAATGTATAATAATTAAAGTAAAGACAATGCAGTAAACTTTTTAAATTATACACTTACCCTAGCACATTGTTAGCTAGGGTCGCTAAGATTTTATACTAAACGCAAATATAACAGTAATCAATTGTTACAAAAAACCATGAATCTTTATCTATCATTATAATTTGAAATAGTGACCTTTGACCAATACCTTTGTAGGAGGTTTTTATATCGCTTCAAGTTCTACAGCGCTTCACGATGTATCATATGTAGTTACACATGATATGTAATTACACATGGAATCGCCGGATTCACGAGCATCTCCGAACACGGAACGATTCAGAATTTCTTTCCCGGGGTCACACATTCATCTTTCTAACGCGCTCAAAGTTATTTAACTCGGTCGATTAAAAACAAAACACACTCACGCATATATAAGTTTGAACTAGAATTCACCGTCTCGTGGATGCCACTGGCATATACAAAAATAATTATGATGCTTTCTTATTATAATAAAGTGTAATCGCATATCAAATTCTTCCTCTCCCATTGAATACTGACTATTCAAAATAAATCTTTACAAAATGTCAAATTACGCCACCGGTTCAAGAATTCCCTACTATGAGTAGATCGAGAGAAGAAACAATAAGAAATTGATCGGTTATGATAAACACAAGGTAGTTCTGTCACCATATGATGCTATTTACGCCTTTTTTATTGGAATCAATGCTAATGCTCTTGTTTTTTCGTTACAGATCGCGTCACAAATTTGAAATTTTGAAAGGTACGTATTTCACTTTTTGTGACAATAAAACTTACATAAAATAAAACTAGCGTTGTCAACCCTCTTACATTTATAGGGTTGCTAGTTAAATTAATAAAAATAGTTGTCAATAAAAATGGAGAAGGACGATTCGGGCTGGCACAGTATCTTTACCGTAAATATTTTCAGATAACATATTTTTTTTGTATAAGAGTACTTAGTAATTTTCGTTTAGATTTCTGCAATTTATTTTACGTATTATTAAATAATACTTGACTACTACTTCAAGTATTTGAATTCCGAATGCAATTCGAACAAAACACAAAAGTCGGGTAAACAATGCAAACGCGTATATATCTACCCGCGAATCAACCAACAAATCGAATAAAATATGTCGGCATAGATTTAACAACGCAAAAAGTCGCCGCGGTCTACTAAGTAACCATTACACATTGATATCGGCTTAAAATATCGTATGGACACCAAAACATGGCCGTAATTGTACAGCAACAATGTATTAAAATGCTCCTTTGATAGTCCTTAAGGATAAGTTGTGGACCAATAAGGACGCTGGGTCGATTGCGAATGGAATTTTTATGACTTTTGTTGGATAATGAGGGAAATAAAAACATGTTAAGGTCGCGGAGTTAAGAGGCTGTTAGGAAAGACAAATCTACGATCGAATAGACATCTAAGATGGCTTAACACCACTTAATTATCTGTACGGTTGATTACCTTTATGATTTTTATTATAAATTGCACTACTACAATACAATAATTGCAGTAATACAAATTTTCTCGCTGTGTTAAAACTTTAATTGGCCTCTGGATACAAGTCCTCTGTATGTATGTTAATTTAGTTGATTTGTGTATCCAAATCTTCCTGTTGTTTTAAAACTTTGTATTACATTTTAATTTTTCCTTAATTATTTGTACAATGTTAGATCAAAGGAATTAGTTCCGAAGGGTCTGTATTTAACGCGACTTTCTGTATTTCGATGAATTTTACATTTTTGATCTACCCTGCAATAAATATCAATAAAAATTAATAAAGTATATCAAAACAGATCAGCTCAGTCGATAATACAATATCTCATATTTTCCAATCACTAATTTTTATCAATACCTTTTTATCACTGAATTTAAAACACTACGATAATATAAATCCTAATTATCAGTTATTTTCATTAATTTTCAGAGAAAGTTTCTCTGTGCTTTAAACACACTAAAAGTGAACTGTAAATTTGTCACACTCAGGAGCTGTCAATGCCAGCCGTCATTTGGGAACATAACCTTCACAGAAGTAAATGTCAAACGTCATTCTTTAATTAAAACGACAGCTGACAATAACTTTTAATCTTTGACATTGACACTTTCTCGCTATTGTGCTATCATACTGTGTGATGCAAGTTTTAAGCGTAAATATTTATGATCACTAAAATTGTGTTTGTGACTTCATGGTCACAAATTAAACGGACAGTTTTATGTGTATTTTGAGTAAAGTGGTTATAGTATATTATTTTAAACCACAACTGTAGACCTTCACTTAAATAAAATTATTTTTTATACTATCATTTAATATTTTAACTGTTAGTTATTTATTCTCCTGCGCATCCTTTTTCAAAAACATGAAAATAAACTAGGCCCATAAAAGTTGTTCAATATCTGATAACATAACCGTTTGATTACGTTTCTAGAATATGAAATGTTAATGATTATCATTGGAATCGCTAACAGAAATGACAAGAAAAAATTACATTTACGGAAACGTGTTCCGTACGTAATTTGTTATCTGTTAAGAACATTGTTCTGCATGATAATTTTTAATTTTTCACAATTTTATTCCTCGTAAAATTTTATTAGATGCTGCATTTTTCATTCATTTAAAAAATTTAATATTATCTGAATGTTCCAAACTGAAAAATCTTAACTCAAAGGTATAAAGAAATTCCTTGAAAACGCTCCTAGCACACAAATTGAAATGAAAAATTGTCATTTTGAAATTCTGATGTGGAACAGTAAAATAACTTCACATAAATTAGTACAATAAAAAGACCGTATTTTAAACTTCGTCATTTATCAAGGAACACTAAAACGGCAACACAAATTAATGAACGTAAAAACGAAATACAGATATTAAAAAAGGAAAAAAAACTAAGTAGAGAGGCCTAATAACCGGCTGGCAAGATGCGCGCGCAGTGCCCGTATCACACTAATTAAAATTTGCATTAAAATGTGCCGGGCTGTGGATATCCCAGGGGGTTCGTTTTTCATGTAACTTCTGCAGTCGCCTGAGTAATGGATAACATTAGCGAAGGCATGTTCTGAACGAGTCGTAATAAAAAAAAACTCAATTTATATTTTTATTCGTAAAGAAGTATTAGTCTTATAATATCATTTACAAATTTTAAGATTAAACATTTTAGAGTTAAACTAAAAGAAATTTAAATGTTAAAATGAAAGTAATATTTTTCAAACAAATTGTTATTAAAAACAACTGAGGAAAAATAATTTAATAAAATATATAATAGTATGTAGGTTGGTAAATTTTAGAAACATACATTTGTATATAAACATAGACTAATATTTTTAATTACATTATTTACCATGATGGAGAAGCAGGACAACTTGACTTGATTTAAAGGATAGATGGGAGCCAGTACAATCAAAATTCAAATTTTAGTTTAATAAAAACAACCCTAGCGACATCTGTGACATAACATTTAAATCGTTAGGTTATGTCATCTGTTATTCTATACAGTAACTGACGATCTATTCATATGGAGCAATGCTGTGCAACCAATATTGGAAGTGGACACAAATTTTGCCTCCAAGTCTCCCCGCCTGCCACCGCATGGTATAAAATAAATAATATATATTTTGAGCTATATAAGACATAATCCACATAGCATTAATCAATTGATGATAACAGTGTTAACTAGTGAGACCTCTGTAGGGGTTTCTGAGATACTAAATTTGCAATGTTTGACGATAAATCTAAGGTCGAAAGTAGAATTACTTTAGCGGATTACTCTTGGCGGGCAAATTCAAATGTGGTGATGGACAACATCGTTGCCCGCGGGCCTACGGTTGTACAGCGTTGTTATCGAGCAGCTGTTAATTAAAAATCATAAAAAAACCACTAATTTAATGTTTAAATACACAAATTTATATGCAGGAGTCGTTACGCTCCAGCTTTGTTCGACGTAACGTGATTGGAGAAATCGTATAAACACTAATTTTATATTTAACTAGCTGTGCCCGCGAGTTCTTCCGCGTGGAATTGAACAAAAAAGTTATTTATCATCCATCCGCAACCTAAAAACAGTAAATAGTTTTAAAAATATGTATAAAAAGCATTTACTCAACTGTCAGAAAATGGTAGTATGAAACACACACACACACACTCACACAAACACACACTCACACTCACCCTAACACACACACACACACACACTCACACACTAACACACACTGAAACACATACATCATAACATAGTATGATTACTTGATGGCTTAAAGTATTTTGTAATAGAACACTTACCCTGTTAACCCACTGTCATTGTTCCTATTATAAATTTAATACACGTAATTAGTAACACAAATATTAATTCTATC
>PDGT01000095.1:299088-369599 GCA_003671415.1 Megathymus violae | reverse complement strand
TATATATATATATATATATTGTTGCAATATCGTTAAGTTTTATGTAAACTATTTGTTAAGTTATTATTATATGTATATATTTTTTCGTTTTTTTTTTCCTTTCAATGTCACGGCAACCATTGGCGTTGGCACCACTAACTGAACTGCGCGAAAATAAAACAGGATTGCACTGAAAACCAGCAGCGGTGGTTCTTGACCGATCCATCGCATATGCTGAGGGCAGTCCTTTTTCGTCATATATTTATTATTATTGTACTGGAAATGTATCGATTAGTTTAAGTCCTTATGACGAAATAAATGTTTTCTTTCTTTCTTTCTTTCTATTTAGTAGAAATAAAAGTCGCCTAAGTTACTCCTTATTACATCTGTTACCTGCCGTGAAAGTCCCGTCAAAATCGGTCCAGCCGTTTCAGATATTAGCCGGAACAAACAGACAGACACACAAGAATTGTAAAAAGAATTTATTTTGGTATATGTACCGTATTATATATATTCATATGCATGTAGTAAAAAGTGGTTATTTTAATATTACAAACAGACACTCCAATTTTATTTCTTAGTATAGATTACATGCACGAGTCGTTACGCTCTAGCTTTGTTTGACGTTAGGTTCTAAGATTGGCTGCTAACGCTCGACCATATCAATCTGTCGCACGAATACTATACACAAACAGACGCACCCACAATCGAATATATATAGTTATTACTCGCACTCTGCCCTCGCTTCGCAACGGAAAAACTATGCCTCACGCTAATAAAATAGTACCTACATTATTTTAAATTAAATCATAACTTTTTCGTTTCTGGACGGATTGAAATAAAACGAACTTGTGTAAAAGTAATGCTTACTTCAATACATTAGTGAAAACCGTAACGAATCGAACAAGCCGTTTCTGACATTAGCGCGATCAAGCGCACAGACAAACAGACAAAAACTCTAACAACTGTTGTTCTGTGTTCTATTGCGTTAATAATATTTTTCTTACATACATATCCTTCATGTACAGAAGTCGAACAGTTCGAATTTCGTTATATGTATGGATAACAATATGTTTTACTAAATAAACAATAAATCTAAACAGAATTCCAAGTGTCAAAGGCTTAGTCTTGCAAAGCGGAATCTCAAATCCAGCAAATGCATTAGCAGCGATGTCAAAGATCACAGTGTTTCCACAAAACCATCTTCCTCGGCCCTAAATACCAGTCGGGGTCGCACCTCGTCTACCCGCAATGGAACGGTCAATTTGTAATGTTAGGTTGGACGTTTGCCTTCAATTTTGTTATTGTTTAGTTACTTCTACTTACGCACAGTATAAAAAAATGTCTAATCTTTACTTGTTCATGCTTGGTCGATACTTAACAACAATCCAAGCCGATGGTAAGTGGTGATAAGTCTAAGATATTCAACACACTAACTTAAAAAACTCTATTCACTCTACTCTTGTGTTACGTGTGTACATAGTTGGTAACCAACCATATACCATCGGAGTGCACACTTACTCCTTTGCCGGGTTATAATGAATTAAACAGTTTAACAACGAATAAATAAGAGTGCACCCGTGAACGCGACCCATAGTGCGCAACGGGCAGAAATGTCATAGCCATTTGCATAAATATTTGCTGGAAGCTGACACTGTTGCTTGCTGTCGGGTAAAGATATTATATATGGAGGTATAATGGCTAAGAAACCCAGAAATTGTCTTCAATTTAATATCACAGTGAAGGTACTTACAGTGGTGCCTTCCTTTGATTTCGGTACAAAAGTCGACACCAACCAGATCATTCGTTATATCGGCATTAACCATAAAAATTGCGACTAATTACTTAATTTTTAATTAATAAAATTACTTTTAATTAATTTAACTTTTAATTAATAAAAGTTTGACTTTTGAAAAGTTTGTGAAACCCATCTTTGGATAAATTTCATTTCATTCATCCATTAATTTATTTCATTCATTCTTATATTATTACTAATTTAAACATAATCTATCCATATAATAAAACTTTAACTTTTAAAATATGAAAAAAATCCATTATTAGGTGCTTTATTAACGCAACAGAACCCAAAACAAAAGTTGTTAGAATTTGTGTCCATTTGTCTGTGCGTCTGTTCGCACTAATCACGGAAACGGCTCAACCGATTTCGTTCTGGTTTTCACTAATGTATTGCAGTAAGCATCACTTAATATTTAAAGTTCGTTTCAATTCAATCGGTCCATAAAAGTTATAAACTAATATAGTTCTAATTCACAGAACGAGAAACACCCAGTGTTACAAAAACGCAGGTGCTATTTCTAAGCGTAAGGGGTAGTTTTTCTGAAGCGAAGCGAGGGTGGTTTTCGAGTACTTAATATAATTATTTCACCGCGGAATCAGTTTGAATGGTGAAATTACAGAATTTCCGTCCTGTCTGGTCGTACTGCGTATAAAAGTACATAAGCCTAAAAGCTTTAATTATAATATTTCACTTTGCGCAGAGGAAAGCAATTTGAACACCGTCAGAAGTAGTAATACTGAATTTGATATGCGTTTAGGATTCACAATAGACGATCGAAGAAAAAGTATGATTAGTCTCAGGCGATAGAATTAGATAACACGACGTGTTAAGAGTTGAGTACATTTGGGGACTTGTTTGAGCCAAACAAAAGGTATATATTCATGAGACAAGACTAAATTTGTGTGTCATTGGATTGTTAATGAACTCAATTTAGAGCCGAAATAGCTATTGGATAAATGAGCTTAAAGTAAGGCCACGAGCCATTTGATTGTGATCCTGCCCGCAAGGAGTTTAGTTTCCCGCTGAGGTAGACATTTATGTGACTGATAAATGTTTGATTCCGGATCTTCGGTGTTGTTGATGTCATGTTTGTGCACGTTTATGCTGTCGGCAATACAGGAAATCCCTGTACGTGGTTATGAATGTGAATATTTTTTATTGATGCTATTTATTATATTTGGACACAAGGAAGGGTAGAATTAGTTTGTTAATTGACTTGAATGATGATACAAACTACAATTGTGTACTAATTATGGGAGGGTGACAGCTAGTCAAATAGTTAAATCAAACATTGTGGTTCAGAGCTTAGTGAATTCCCATAAGCAGGTCCTGGCAAAAATATTCTGAAAAAACGTGGTATTTTCTATGCTATATAAAACAGGTTATACTGTTTTATATGTTACGCTAAACATACTGTGTACATACTCCATGTACAGTCAGCATCAAAAGTGCATGACCAAAACAGAACATGGATAGCAATAACTGAGCTGCGTAACTTATTGTTGCAGCATTAACTGCGAATTATTGTACCATTTAAAAATATATTTATTATTAAACAAACAAAACTTACAAATCATGCCAATGATCCTACAGTACAATTGTCAGTTTGATTTTGACCGCATTACTTTGCTGACCGTACTATCAATCAAATGTAAGACAGGTTATCCCTACCAGTGGTTCGTCGAATGTTATCATCAGTTGAGTTTAACGTTCGAAAGCTAAAGCTAAGACCGGCGTTTATTCGGGTCGAGGCTCAAACTGAGGCCCGGTGACAATCTACTGATAGGAATCCGTGTGGGCGCTGTCATATTGTTAGCGACGGCCGCGCTCTGTGAAGGGCTGCGCTGTGTACATATCGATAAAATAAAAACGGGCACACTCAGCTCTGTACACATATACCGCACAATATAATAGTAATAAAAACGTTCACGCACACACCCCTGCTCTAGGATTCTCTGTGTTGCTGATGGCACGGACGTACATCTGACATCCGGAACACCACTGACCCGAGAACGTACATTCGAAATTGGGAAATCGAAGCCGGGTCCCCTCGCTCCGCAGTCGGGGTCACTATCAACTGTGCTCCAGGGTCGTCTATCCCATCCATCATCTCATCCTAAGAAAGTTCTTACTATTCTCACCTTTGACGTAAGAAAACTTTCTAAATATTGCATAATTTTATAAAGGTAATATAAAGGTTCCAGTGTTCCTAATGCTATACGCTTTAAAAGACACTGGGTACTATCCCTCGCGCTCACTACTACACAGACTACGGACCCAGGTTCACATCCGATCCGTGCCACGTCTGTGTCAGGAATGACGCTGTTCATCATAAGGCTCCGCGTAGACAATGTATTATCTCTATTGAATACATACATAATTTACAGTATAAAAGCCGTTTACTACATCCAAATTATAACGCAAAAAGGTATTAATTGGAAATACAGCGCCATCTAGTTTAAGAATATTAAAGCTCGTTTAGCTCAAAGTTTATACTGAATCACTTACGGCCTGTTTAATTTACCTATCTATCCTTTAATGCTGATTAAAAAAACTCTACTATGTCAGCTGTAACTTCACTTTTGTGTTCAATAAACAAAAGTAAACACCCATTTCCACTTATTTATCTATCGCTCGGAAGGTCTCGAAGGAATTCGAAGAATATTAATTATTATGACAACCATGATTAATTACCGCACAAAGAAAAATGTTCATGTTTAAGTGAATCTCGTGTAAGGGGAACGAGGTCGTACCACACCTTACGAAACCTCATCAAGGAGAGAGAAGTAGAATTTTAAAAAAGTTACAGCTCAAGTAATTATCGAACGCTCCCCTATCTTATGCTAACAAGGGGGACCTGATGATTTCAGCTGCTTATATATTTGGGACATCGTGGTGTACATAATAGACTACTGACTGATAAAGCTTGCTGTCTTACATTATTCTTCAAATTTTCAACCAGAAACATCTGGTAATATACCCAATTGAAGTGTCCCAGGTTGGAATCTACATTTGGCTAGATGTAGAGAGCAGATAAAATTTCGTACTCGAGTTTTGACTCTTCTTAATGTCTTCATATATGACTGTAATATGTGTCTTAATTGTGTGTGTTTTGCCTTCCGAAACCAGAATCCATAATTTATACGAAATAAATATGAACTTACTCGACTATTAAACAAAAAAAATATTCTAATAATGAATAGTAAAATAATATTCAAGTCATTAAATAATTAATTAAAGTTATACATATTTCTAATTATTCATTTCAGTGTTAACATATTCTTCAAATGTGTAATATGACTTTTCAATTAAAACTTGTTTAATATAATTAAAAAGAGCTGTCCTTGATTAAATTGCATCTAATTGTTTTTAAGCGATTATTTTTAGGGCCAAGTGGCTCCATTTATTCAGTCTAAGCCAACCTAGGATGCTCATAATGCTTCCAGCGTAACAACGGAGGAGGCAACGGTGCCTGATCCTTTATAGAAGGTCATCGGGTTCTGTACCATCGAGCTTACAACAAGTTACTACAGTATTTATGTAAGCTTTACCTGTCTATCTAGCTATCACCCTCATAAAGATAACCATAAAATGTGTTTACCCGAAAATGTGAAAATAGCGGCAATGTTGTGGCTTGTTACGTGACGCTTGACGGTGAGTTAAGTCATCACTTATTAAATTGTCTGTGCGATTATACGCTTTGACATAAAAATACAAGATATATACGAATAAATCCTAGAGTATATTAATAAAACTGCAATCAAGTCGAATCTGCGCAACAAAAGATTCTTGGAAATTTGAATGTAAAGAGACTTCGTTATCTACATATGATTCGGGATTTTCTATCGGTTCATGCGTGTTGTTTGGACTGATTCAGATGATTTTTTACATATTTAATCTAAGTGTACTTTTATATATATATATACTTTTCTTATTTTAGTATAAAAAACGCATAAATTATGCATTCCACCATACTCGAACACACAATTTCTCGTGATCTACAAAGGTGCATATAAAATAATTTCAATCGCAGTCACGAACCTTTTACGAGTCGCTGTTGTAATATATGCATATTTATTATCTTTTCTCAGTCCGTTTGACTCGAACCATTATTCCCTAAGGATCGCATTTAATGGCCAGTTACATGGAATTAATTATGGGGGCGTGAACCAACCGTCGCTCTGTCTGAGTGAAGTTAATGCACTTATGTGCGTTCAACAAAACAACATGCAAACGAACCATCCTTGTCTGTAACTCGTATTGTTACGACTGTAGAGCAAGAATCATTTGACTCCAAACTTACAGCGCCGACGGTGAGATTTTTCTGAGTCCGTGGCAGCAGTTCAGATTGTGTGGGTGTCAAGTAACTTGTGGAAGGCGAAGGTTGGGATGTAATTCGGTAGTTAAATAGAAATTTTTCTCACAAAACTTGTACTTGCGTCGCAAATTTTTTATAAATATTTTTACATTTAAAGATGTGAATATAAAATGGACAGTATTGAGCAATTAAGTAAAAATAAATATTGTATTGAGCAATTCAGTAAAAATAAATATCGATGTCGATTAAATATATTGATCGATTTTTAAAGTATTCTTAATTATTTAATCGATAAACCTATCCGATCACACTCGTATTCCAATTATCGATAATGGTTTTACACTGGCACATCCATAAATTTTACAATGTCTCGGAGTTTCCAAGCGTTTATTAATTGTATCCGCGAAAACGATTAAGCATTATAATACCTATATACCTTCCTGTAAGACATAGTATAATATACAGAGAGAGTGAGTTCGTGTATGCGGAAGGTACTTTCCGGAACCACATCGCCTGTTTGAAAAATTATTTCACAAAAATCAAATTTTCTGACACGCAGAGGGTTGGTTACTAAACCAACTTTGTAAGTATAAATTATGTGAACATAATTTTTTCATATCTTGCAGCCAATTCCTATACTCTTTTAATTCCTTGCTGCTGGAGAGCTGTCCATTTATTCCGTATATGAATTCAATTGTCTTTACCTAACTTTGGTATGTGATAAATCCTCGGAGTTTTAAATCAATCTCATGTTACTAATGATTCATACTCTGTTTATTGAAACGAAAAAGGCAGTTACAACTATTGTAATTTTTTTTATTTTAACCAATAGTAAGGGATAGATGGGTAGTACTAACCAGATGTTTTGAATCATACTTTCCAAAAGACCCTTATGTTCCAAGTGAGTTTAATGGTCCCCAGTGTTTTGACGTTCTGCTTGAATCAAGGCTCGAATTTTGCTCCGGTCAAGCAAAATATTGTGAGAAAATCTGCGTAACTAAGGATTCTCTGTAAAGTTTGCAAAGAAACAAATCTGTCTATTCGCATTTGAGCAGCGTGATGAATAGAATAAAATTTTAGTTTTCTTTTTGGTGGATTTGACTTTGACAAGATGGACTATGGATATCCCACACAACCCTGGCCTACTCCATCAATCTCTCCACATAAATCTGTAGGCATGGAGCTTACTCCTACGCCAATTCATTCCGAATTCGTAGAGCAGAACCAACTCCATGTCTGAAATTTATTTTTATTTAGAAAACCAAACATATAACAGATATAATCATCGTAGTTCCCACACTAGGATGCCCTGTGTTGTGAATAACACAATTAACTACACTCTTCCAGGCGTCCACAATATCTTAAGAACAAAATATAAAAAATACAAAAAAAGAACGGACTAATCAAAAATGATGATAAATTTTGCAGCAATAAATATCATCACTATTTAAATGTTTAAATTTAAATCAACTGCCACTCGAATGCCCCTGAATCGGCTTAACAATTAATATGTTGCTTTAACATTCGAATCCAACTATATTATTATGTTATGTTATGTTTTCCAAATAATATAAACTCTCAACAAATTTTGCCAGTAACGAGCAACTCTTACAATCAGTTACGTTTGAATCAAACCATAATATCCAGGTTGTGAGTGATTTTAAGAGTTCCTCATTGTCATCGGATGCATTCAATCCTAAAGAGGCTTCTTAGTTTTACTGTCCAATAAATAAATAAAATTAACGACGTAAACCTAAGACGGTCTACGTTCGAAATTCAAATGATATTCTCTATCGTCTTCGCCTTGTTTTATATGAAAAGACGTAAAGTTGTCAGTGATTTATTGAGCTATAAATTTATCGACATTCTCTCGACATGGCACAGCACTATCGCATTGATGTTATGAGTGTATGGTAAGTAGTTTTAGGGTTCTTCACATTGGATGGTAAAATTGAAACTTTAGAGAATGTAATTTTTTTGTCTCACCGTTTTTCTATGTATTTGTCACGGGTAATTTTCCCCTAATCCAATGACTGGAGTAATAAAAATAATAAAATAAGCTATTGGCAACTGCATCATGTAATTATGAAATGTGAGATCTCGTTATGTGGAACACAAACACATTCCTTATTTCACCCAATAAAATCTATAATTCCGCTCGCTATCACCGAAATTACTGGCTCAAGAATTCTGACATACACACAGAGTACGGATCTTCACACACAGTTTACATAAACCCTTATGTGAGCAGGAATTTAAAAACATTATTAAATAAATTTACAGTACGGAACGCGTTTCATACGAGTCTGTCTCGTACTTAACCGAGTTCGTTTTTATAGTGGCCATACCCTACTCTATGTCCATTTAAACGAGTCTTGTGTTTTTATATTAGCAATTTCATCAAATCTTTCACACGAACCTGCCATTTTAAACAATAACCCTATTAAAATCTATGCGTGCGAGTATATATATAATGAGTGCGTGCGTGTGTGTGTGTGAGTGTAAAGTGGTGCTGTATATTTAATATAAACTAGTTACTTGGTCTTGCTTCGGTTTGGAAAATTCTGTCATTTCCCAGCATGAAAAGTATAATATCAATTTTCCAACAATCACCTCCACACTTTTCAGTGGTTTTAGTACTATAGGGAAGTGTAGCAACAGACACACAGACAAACAAATAAAAACATTTTAAGGCCTCATATCGATGAAAAAGTCTGACTACATTAAAATTTCCGAAAAGTATTCGTTGGACAATTAGATTAATTGTAATATTCTCCTGTAATTTTTATATGATTTGACGAATTAAGTCATATTTACACAGTATACTAGTTATTATTATAGTAGTTAGCAGCTGATCGTCTTGTTTCCAGCGAAGCAGGCCCATGATGACCGGTGAGTCTACATATAAATATATGTAGCTGGGGTAATGTGTCAACAGTCATAGACGTATATGGTGTGCTCTATCTACTTCTGATGGTGGTTTTGATACATAATAAATGGTAACCTTGCACCATTGACCATTTTAGTGCATCACATAAAGTTCCTATCTATGTAAACACGATAATCTCAAAAACTACTGCACGCATTTTAATATTGTTTTTAGCAATAGACAGCCTGATTCATAGAGAAGAATTAGATATATAAAAAAATGTATATAAGGCCTGAACGCAAATTGCAGTTTTATTATATAACGGGTACTCACGATACGTTTTTCTTATTGTCAATATTTCGACCCAGTTGCGTGGATCGTAGTTACGCCGAAACTGCGATGGTGTGGAGGAACCTTCGACAAGCTAGCGGTAGATTAATCTATCTACCCTACGTCTAGTTCGTTTTTCTTTTTTACTTACATTTTAACACATTGAAAGACTTGTAAAATACTACTCTGTAGTTCGGTTGGAAGGGACATTGCTGTCGGTTGGTCGATTCCTGAACTTCAATTTTTGCTATAAATAAAAAAATAATTGTTTCCGAATTTTTCTTGTATACAAATTAGGTTTGAAACTAAGCAATACAGAGAAAACTAATTTATGCATTCAAATTTCGTTCGCACATTCGATACTGAAATATATTAACATCGATTAAAGTGAATCCAAGAAGCCTCGCACTCTACAGAGCGCGTAGGACTGCAGAGTGACTTAGAGGGCACGAGAGCATACAAATGTCACCCATACGATGTACCGAAAAAGTGAAACCTGCAGTCGGCGGTCCCCAACATGACAGCAGATTGTCAGTTAATGACGAAAAGACGAAAATCAATTAAGAAGCTTTTCTGACTTCCTTCTTGATCGACATTGACCCTTGACGATTTTGCAGATGGTTTAGATGACGCAAAACACGTAGTTCGTTTGCTAATTCTTACAACAACAAAAAATATGAATAAAAACAAATGGCGCCCATCCGTTAGCAGTAATAAGTTTCTCGCACCAATAAAACTGGAAAGGAAATATAGCTCATTATGACACTAAATGAATAAAACATACCGAGATCCAACAGTTGGCGCCTACCCAATTATAAATTTATCGATAACTTTCACTGAGTTAATATTCACATCACTATACAAATGGTGCTACGAAATCTATGTATGGACGAAGTTTATCATTCAATCTTGACTTTGAACTTTTAACTTTCCAGTAGTTTCTTTACGTAACCAATTTGGTTTGTTAATTTATTGGTGATGTCGCTTAGTGATCTGCTAAACTTGATTTATGTAAAACGCATTAGGATTCCCTAAGATTTGTTTTTATCACACCAGCCGACAAAGGAACTGGCGGACTACAGGATAGTAAACGGTGATCTAGTCAAGCGAAGATATAATATGACAAAAGTAACTAAGGCGTTGCCGGGAGAAAAGAGAGTGATGAACCTACGCGTTGTCTTATAGTAGAATATAATAAATATAGTACAATAGAAGAACAGAAGAAACGAAAAAAACATGTACAATTTTACAAAACAACGCAACACAGTTACAAAAAAGGGTCCTGCTCAGCATCATGCTGGAAGTCTATAAACAACCAGCGCTGGTCTTTTTCTGGATGCTCATGTTAATGCCACGGCTGGCCAACCAGTATATCAGCATTATCTACAAAAACAAACCTTAAGATTACTTACTTTGTGGTCATATTTGTTACTTCACATTATAATCTGCTTCAGGTCCAAACTGGAACCCATAGCTCAGTAGATATTAAGGATCATTAAGGAGCTTGTTAACAATTAATTCCTCACATGTAACTTAAACATATATAGGAATTTTTAAGTCGAATGAATGCTTATTCGTGAAACCTTGAACTTTAAATCACTACATTCCATTTCGTATTTTACTGCAACCGTCGAACTAACAAGAAACATCATAATCTATCCACTGATATTGAAAGAATACTTGACAGTCTCCGTTAAAGTTCATTAAAGAACCACAGACTGTATACAATTTGTTATCGATGACATCAGTTGATAATATCAAAACGTAGGAAATGACATAAGTCATTGTCAATGGCAAATGTTCTAGTACATTTTGAAGTTTCGAATTTTGTCTTCGCTTTACATTAAATTTAAATTTAAAATCATTCAATCATTTAGGTACTCTGGAAATACACTTACGCACGTCATTTTTTCTAGAAAGAAACTCCTCAGTGCATTTTTTATAAACAACACATGGAAATTACAAAAGTTTAAACCTGCACGGAACTGGTCCGACAATAAATTTCCAAGCGTCCTTGTAATTAATATATTCATCTAAACCATACTATCCTTTACCTATAAGCTGTGCTTTAACGCGTCGCTTAAAAGTTCTAATAGGTAACTAACGTATCATCTTCGGAGCCTTATTGTAAAAGCCGGACATTGATTACGCTGTTCTACAAGCGATAGACATACAGAAGCTACTAATAAATGTTTGTATATACCAGTTGTTTGCTTAGATGTATTCCAGGATTGCACAATTAGAATTAGCAAAAGATTAACTAGCACAAGAACAGTCACCTCGTATCTAAGATACTTACGGTCTGGCCAAAGCTACTCAGAGATGATACTAAAAATACCTCATCACTTCAGTTTGTAAAATAATATAATGTTATATCACAGAGTAAGAACTTTCAGTGGTCCATCATCGTTAATGTCAGAAGAACTGCCTAAACCGTTTTAACACTGTGTGTTATCGACAGGGTTGTCACTTAATATAAAATTATTTTATAACAAAATAAATAGTAATAATTATATATATATATATATATATATATAGATTCACTTGTCTAGACGTCTCCGTTGGCCGACTATCAGAAAGAATTCGTTAGGCTGTGGCAATATAAGCTAATAATATTATTAGCTATCTTTTTTCTCTTGGAGATAGGTACATCGTGGGAGCGTAATATGACCAGGTTAACGACTCGGAGCCTGTTTTAAAAACCCCGTCGATGCCTTTGCATGCATGCTGTCATGATCGTGTGATCAATGCATTGGCCTTGTTTATTTATTCATTCTTTATTGACACTAGAAATAGCATGACGATATATGAAACTAGCTAGCCCGGCCGACTGTCTGTACTGTATTTTAACTTGAATAATTCAGACAAAACTCCTTTATTAAAAATCTGTTAACATTACCTCATGCAACCTAATTATCGGTCTATTTATAGATACCACTGAGTGAGTGAACGAGGCGCAAACTAAACCACTACTTTTTTAATTAATAAACAATTTTAGCAAACATTTAAATTTACCTTTTACCTTTTATTTTTACCTTGTGATACAATAATAATTTAATCGGATACAATTTTATTGAAACCAACCTATTTACCCTATTGTCTCTTAACTACCTTCATAGCTAAGTTGAACGTCAAGTTGTTTCCGACAAAGCTTAACGTTTACTATCCAACAATAACCCTGATGACTTGCCGTTGTCGCGCCAGCGCCGCGCTGTAAGCTCACGTAATTTTGCTACAAACGCTCATCCATCCAAACCTCATATTGAACCTGTTAACCTAATCCATCGCTTACGGTCAATACAAGCCGTAAATCAGTGCAACAGTAACACATCCCATATTAATTAAATCGCAAAACTTCGCACGATATTTCAATAAGACTTATTTATATAAGACTGTTAACCCAACGATCTCGTGCTTTCTTTTTTTTTCCACGACCGTAACAGGTTTTTATGTAACGGTATTATTTGTTCCGCTATTATGAGTTTTTGATATACATTTTTCTAAAACTGTTTGCGATATCCGAAGGCTTTATATGGAAGAACCGAACATTTTATTTACATGAGTAATTATTTAGTAATTATTTTTCGGACGCTGTAAAATATTGAAGTCATTTATTATTTGAATTATAACGCAAGCAGAAGGTGAGGCGTCCTTATGAGGGTGAGGCATCCTTAAGCTTAACCCAATGTCTCCTGTCGTATAATTTTTATGCGTACGGGATTAGTTATCACGCAAGTTTAATGGTGAACGTTGTTAACGGATTTCAACAAATATGGGGTGTGCGATCAAGTACTGTAACCTGTTAACTGGCTGTTTAATGTTAACAATTCAGTTGGAATTAAATTTCAATGATCATTTTTAGGTAAGCCAGGCTAATTAATAAAAAAAAATACATCGACTTCAAATAATACACATGAATCGCCACATTTTGTTGGAATCGGTAAAAAGTGTACCTCGTCGCGTGAATACCATGAACATTAAGTAAAGACCTCGATCAGGTACCGTTGGTAAAATTTATGTAGTGCCTTCGATCTGCAAAAAATAAAAATCCCAGAATACAATGCAGTGCTACCTTCAATCAGGTCCAATTTTGATTCTAGACTTAGATTTAAACACAAAAAACTTCATCTAAATCGCTCCTATCGTTTAGGTTCAGCAACATACACACGTACAGAAGTACGTTTTGTGTATGGAATATACATAGTATATAGCCTATGTCCATCCGGAATAATGTACCTTTCAAATGGTCAAATAATTTTTCAAATAGGCGCCGTCGTTTCGAAGATCACTCTCCGGATTAACACAAAACAAAATTCGTACTCTCTCTTTACACTATTAGTATAGATTATATTTAGTATTGAAAGCCCACGGCAGTCTTCTTTAGTAATTCAAGACAGATTGCTTCAGTGCCAACTAATAAGTAGCAAACCACGCCCAGCTTTTTGTCAATTGAGGGCCTCCTACATATTTTAAAAACTGTTATCTGACGATAACATAAAGGGCCAAAAGCGATCAAGATATTATTCCACTAATGGTCACCCATCCTATTGCCGACCACATCCGCCTCTGAACTCTGTTGATTAGTTATGGTTGATAAGAGTCTTCAAGCAAATAACCTTAATATTAAAAACTTTCAATCAAAAATCAAAAAATAATCAAGAGTTTGGGTGTAAGAGGCTCCAACCACTCTTGAGTCCAAGCCAGTCTCCCTCAGCTCGAAGTGATGGACAACGTGGCTATGGCGAACGCCCTAGGCCCTATACCACCCAGTTTAATCCCGACGGTACTTTCATGGTGGTCGGGTAATTTGTCTACTTGACTAGCTACCACCCATCTTCTAAAATTCGACTTTAAAATGTTTCATTCGTGGTTCAATCGGAGTGTCCGAGAGCCAGAAATAATGTGAGTTCCCCGCTTTGTTTTCGGTCTGCAAAGAGTCGGTGATATCTTTAGTATTACCATGTCCATGGGCGATGGTAACCGATCACCACCAGGCCGCTCGACTGCTCGCTTGTCGACAAGTTACATAAAAAAGGAGGTTATTTGATTATGTTTAAACAGCAAATTTTTTGTAATATTACTTACTACAAACTCTTCGACAGGATTAAAATTTATTGCATAAAATTTTCCCACAACAATCGCCCTCAAATCGACGAGCGGGTCGATTATTATTTATCGATAATTACGTCGTGACCTAACGGTTTTATCGATGCCGCTTAAGTTCCCGGAACGCGCATCCCTAACGATCGGGTACCGGATATGGTGTTCGATTATCGGTTTTTTAAAGGTCTGAATTACGCTCCATTGAAAGTTTTTCTCCGAACCTTTAACAGAAAATTAATAATGGTAATATAATCGTTCACACGCTCAACATGGAACATGGAGTCATGAGCCAGGAACGAACATTTATTTGGCACATAAATATCTATCTACACCAGGAATACAACCCGGGACCCCATGCTCACATTACATCATACATTGTATACTTCAGCAGCAGGAAACTTAACTATGGGTAAAAAAGCTTCTAACATTCCCAGAGCTGAATATAAGAAAAAATGTACGAACAAAACGTGCATTCATACTAATTGTTAACAAAACGAGATCGATTCATTGTTATAATAATGAATCGATTGAAAATCGATACAATAAAATTAAAATGTGCATCGTTGTTTATCTACAACATAACCTTGAAAGATTTTCGGAAACATTACAAAACCGCGCCTTTGTGTTGAAATCGTTCAAATAATCTGTGTTGCCTCACCGTCATGTCAACGGACAAAATTGTCCGAACAAAGGCAACACATCAACTATAATACTCTTTCCAAATTTCATAAACTCATACAACCTCTAACCTCAGTCGAACCTCACAATTGGTATGCAAACACATGGCTTACCCTGTTACTGGACAACTTTGTTACGACCACTGGGGATTCAGTTAAATTGACCGGTGAAGTCTGATCTGTATTCGCGTGCGATTGCGTTTCGTGTTGTAGTTCAAATATATTTTTTTAATTAGAATAAGTTAATGCTTGACAACAATCCCACCTGATGGTAAGTGATGATAAAGTATAAGGTGTTGAGCACTTGATATATACTATAAGATCCTAGGATATTTTCGTAAGTGTTCTAGTGAACTATGGATAAAGACTGATTCAGTGATAAATATTGTTTTTTTTGTGCTAATACATGCGGTGAGTAACTATCTCATTTCAGTCATTTGCTGTTTGACTTAGCGAAACATTTTTGCATCGCTCATAATCAACGATAAGCTTTTTAATGCCCAATTTTATTCAAGTTTAATTGCACATCTGTTTATTTACATTTTACAAGTTACTCGGTGATCAAAATTTATATGTATACCAAACTTTTTTCCGTTTCGTCCGTTAGACTCAGAGAAAGTTTGCTATGTAACTACGATTTAATAATTAATTACGAATTAACAGACAAACACGTAGTCGATCCTATAATATCCGTATATCCGATGAAATAACATATACATGAAGACATGTTCTTGAAGAAACAAGTAATAAAAAACTAAAAAAACAAAAATTTTCATTTTCTAAATGCTTTATGAAAATAAACACTCTGAACTGTAAACAGTTATTTGTTAACTATGTACTGTATTATTAGCATATTAAAATATTCAATTATAATTAAACCAACTTTAAATAACACATGTGTACTGAATTTCATAAGTTTTAATTTGAAATCATTCACTTTCAATGGATTCGACAAAACTTGAAATCCACAAACACAATAAAACATTTATTATTGAAGTCGTAAAAAAACTTAACAACAGTGCCATACATAGAGCACCAAAATATAGATATAGGACCAAAATATAGGACAGAAAACGTGGTGGAAACGAGAGAAAAAACTAATATTTGGATCAAAACCAATGTTAACATGATCTATGTATGTGTCGTGCTTAAAACGAAGTAGTCGTTTTATAAAATGCAAACTATTGCTTCACAGAATTACAGTGGCCAATTGTCACTTGGATTGCATCACGGTTAACCGATGGGTGCGTTTATAGACTTGCCGAGCTCAGTACAAGTACCGATTAGAATGAAGTTGACAAACCTGCTAACATACTCGATAATTTTGATTTAAAATGCGTTACATTGACATTTGTTACTAAAAGTAATGATTATACAATAGCAAAAGATATAGATATATTAGCAGAAGCTATCGGAAGTTTTATCAGGAATATCTTTGAATAAGACTATGACTGTAATAAAGGACCGAATGTCCTCACAATTCGACTGAATTTGGGTTGAGAAATTTTATACATTACGTAGGTTTAATCTATACAAACTGTACATCATAATAGTATAATGTCATTCCAGAATAACGTACCTGACAAGTGATAAAAAATGTTTCCTAATACATGCCGTGATTTAAATTCAAATTAAAAATCATTGAGGATCTGTAAATACACTTGTGCACGTAAATTATTGCTTCTATTACCGTTTCGAAAAGGTCCTTCAACATCGAGGAAGAAATGGCGAAAGAAACTCCTCAGCACATCTTTTAAAACAACACATGGCAATCACAATGTAAATCGGAATTGGTTGCGGCGCTATTATTTCTAGGCGTCCTTGTAATTAATACATTCATAAATCCTATTTCTTTATCTAATTCAAAACGACCACCTTAATGTCAAAATGTATCAATATTGAACTAAATGAATTTACCCAACAGCGTCATATTGGCCCTTTCACATTTCAAATCACACGACATCCCATGGCACACAAACTACCAGAAAATTATTTATAATAATACCCTGACCAGTTTGACCTGGTACTGCAGGATCGTTGGAGCACGTATCATTGTTAGGGTTGGCAACTTCTATTTGTTCCTCGTTTACATAATACAGTGTGTTCGTATTCCTGACTCGTCTATGGTCTAATTGAAATTTTTCTTTAAGTTGAACGGTTCTTTTTGTCACAAATGAACAGACGGGCCACCTGATGGTCGGTGGTCTTCGTCATCCACGGACGTCCGTAAGACCTAAGGCATTGACCTAACCTAACACGTTGGCAACAAAGAAGCAGATGATCCATTTATAAATGGATTTAGGCGCAGAGCTCTGTGACCACCAATAAAACAGATCTGGTTTGATTATCTCATCCGAAGTCCCCTCAAATGATAGAAAGATAGATATCTAAGCCTAAATCCCTCCCGCCCTATCTCCATTTAGCAGCGGCGTGCACAGGATTATGACACTGGGTATGCGGCGGAGTACTCGGTTACAAAAACTTTTTCTTTTGTAGATTTTTAGCATAGCCACAGCCGCGCAACGGATCTCTAAGTCGGATACCATGCCAACAGAACAAGTCTTAAATGTACTACTATTCATGTACATCTTCTACGGCAACGCAGACAAAACAGCGATCGATCGTCGCGGCGGAAGAAATTCTAATAAGTAAAATAATAAGCTAAAATATTATAAATACTCACCTAGTCAGCTTCCATTTTCACATATTCAAGGTTCCGGTTACTTGAGATTACTATATCACGATATAATATCCTCAAAATATCATAATATAATATCCTCAAATATCTTATCCACATTTTCAACACAAACGTCACAATCAAATAACAAATAACAAAAAACAATGCTTATCACATGAAAAAAGTAAAATGGCCTCTGCGAAACACAAAACATTTCTGCTATAAGAAATAAAACCTTACTAAACAAAAATGCATAATGTACATAAATTATTTATTAGTCTTTTTACGTCTATTATTTTTACTCGGATTATAGGCAACAAACATTCCCGATTACTCCCGACAACTGCCGAACTTCCGTAGCCTGCCGCTGGAGTCGCGGCTTTCGATATTCATGGGTGCGTGCGTTTGCGAACTGTGCACGGACACCGAAATTACTTCACACATGCGAACAAATCTCCTGCGGAACGCGACGGCATGCCTTGGTAGATTAGGTACATTATTTTGCAGCGCCGCTTGTTTGTCGCCAAACATCTAGCAAACATAATGTTTGTGTGCTTGCAAATAGGTGCTATTTATAAAATATTAGGCGTTTTTAAGTTATTATATTTTGTTTATTTATTTATTTACTATTAATTAAAGTCATCTAAAACGTATGAACGTTTTATTAAAATATCTGTGAATGGCAAGTAAAGCACTGCATTTCTGCCTACAAGGAGCGCACGCCCCTGCCATTTAATTATTTAACAGGTAAATACAAATCGTCTGTGTACCTACTTACCTGTGACTAATAAAAATATCGTCATTATTTTTTAGAGTAGCAACCCTAATGCTAGACGCTAGTAACACCATGTATTCAAAGTCAAGAACTGACCTTTGCCCGCTATCGGTCAGTATCTCATTAACGGGACGGTCAATTCGTAGTGGTTCAAGTCATGACTTCAAAGCGTTAACAACTGATTGGCATTATTCTCTGTTAACTTAAACTCATATCTTCTTAATTTAAATTGAAATCCTAATATTCTAATCATTACTAATCTCTCCAGCGGTCAAATTTCATTCCGTTGTTATTACTCCGTATTTATTTATCTCTTCCAAATTCAAATCTTGATAATTATACCAATCTACCCATTTTTTATATCAGGAGCTGTCAACCGGTCCGTTAGATGGTAAATGGTCACAGCCCTTGCCCGTCTGTAACACCAAAAGAGTTAGCATAACGGACGATTGCTGCTTTGCCGTCCAAGATGGAAGCGGAGACTATTACTAATTCTCCCACGCATCAATACAAGATACGTAGAAACTATTTTACGGTTAAAAAAGGATGGAGTGACTAGCAAAATGGCTTACAAAAATTGCTTGATAACTACCCCTTTTAAGTATAACTATATCCATAAAGCAGTCGACAAGTACCATTCCTAACGCTATACGCGAGGCAATGTTTTATCTCTATGGAACAGTGACATACACTAAGGAATTATCTATACTAATAATAAAATTGTAACTAGTCGCTTTCTGTACATGAACGATATATACGAACCCAAAAGAATAGCTGGTAGAATTTTTGTCTGTTTGCCTGTGCGCTTGTGCTAGCTAATCTCAGAAACGGCTTAACCGATTTCGTTCTGGTTTCCACTAATGTATTGCAGTGAGCGTCACTTAATACCTGAAGTTTGTTTCATTGCAATCTGTCCATAAATAAAAAAGTTATAATTTAATTTAAAACAATGCAAGGCGTAGTTTTCCTGAAGCGAAGAGAGGGCAGTTAGTTATTTCTAAATAAAAAGTTAAATAAGTGTGTTATAAAATCGTATTCCCCGCCGACAGACATGGTTCCACAACGCATTAGTTGACCTTTAGTTCACGAACAGCTGCCGTAACCACTGAGGCGTCCTGTCTGTTTATTTACCGGTTATGTACATTACTTATCGCTTGTGACATAAGCCACACCGTCCTGGGTCAAAGGCCTTGTCAGTTCCAGGAATTGTTTGTGAAGCCTCACGGTACAACCGGCATTGTTTTCATACGATAGGGGCTTCTGTGTCAAACTGACATCTTTGGTATTCGGTTTGACCTCCGATGTAATGATCGTAGCAGTAGGTAATTCAATGGATATTTACTACACAAATAATGGGCAAATTATATGGTTTTACGGAAGGTTTTTGTGAGAGGTTACTGCTTACATGTAAAGCTACAAAGTTAATGAGTTTATAATCGCTTGCAATGAGTTTGGAAATTAATTTATGTTTTAAACACATTCAGCTATTTTATATTCAAGCCGCTATTTATCAATTGTCACAATAATTACTTTTTACATCTGAAGGTTGTCTAGAAAAGGTGGGGACGAAGCTAAAGTGAGTTACGACCGGTTCCGATAACCTGCACAAAATTTATAGTTGCGTAAAATCTCATATTACAGCAGCTTTAACAGTATTTTTACGTTCCAATAAATATAAATAGATGCACATTTGAACGCATTCAAGTTTTTAAACGCACTCTTAAGAAAACTTTACGAAAGCTTGTAATACATTATACGTAATATGTGATAATTTCTACTCTTTACGGGGACATAAAGCTACCATTTAATAATGTCTAGTCGAACTCAAAATGGCGGTCTATCCGTAAAGTTCAGAACACTATGCTCACAGCACGTGCGCCATTTCCCGCGAGCAAATATCAACGATGACTTCAACGTGAAGAAACAATTGAATGCGATGCGAACATATTACACGTGCACATTAAAGAATTAGTCACTCGATCGACACATATTTTCACTCGAAACAATACCAAAGACGTTGAAATGTACAGCTTTTGATGTTTTTGATTGATCAATGTTGGTATTGTGTTTATGGATCGTGAGTATGTGTATGGAGCGGATAGAAAGAATGCGTACTGTTCAGTTGGCGTAACGCAACTGTCTTTTATTTCAATATTTTATTTATATTGAATGATATATTGATGTATGTAAGTATACGAACTAAACTTAGGTACGGCACAGTCGATGTGATTTGATATTGCGAATTTTATGAGGTTGTGTACATGCGACGGGCGCCATGGCACCTATTCGAAAAACATTTTTACTTTTACATATAAGTACTGAATTAGTGTTCATTTGGATATTGTACTAACATTTATTAATTATTCAACCAAAATAAAGTCGAGGCGGGCCAATAGTACATCATAATTCGGACTATAGGGCGTCTTTTAAACTTGCCATTCTTTTCGGAATATAGAAAAATAAGAAGAATTTAAACTTAACATAAAATGAAGATGTGTATTAGTTAATACTAATAAAATAAATATGTTGATGCTCGTATATTATTTTTTGTAATACCTAAACAATACGCAGTCTGCCGAAAACTGTTGGGTAAATAACAATTTTCAAAATGTTGTCGATTAGATATCCAATCATTGGCATTATTCTTTCGCTTAGCCCTCCTCGTTTCCAGCGCGCGGCGAGGCTGGTACCTGCGTCATATCCGGTGTCTCTCGTGCGTAAACATCTCCTAACAGCGGGTGGTCGAGCCTGAATTATGTAGTGTATTGAAACGCATACTTAAATATCAAAACCGATGTTTTTGTTACGCCACGAAAGTCTCGAAACTAAATAAATTAAAACTTGTTCCAACCAGTCCACATGGGGTCAATATGAGCGGATGAATTTTTAGGGGTCCGCACAACCGTTAAATAATCCCCTCACAAATATTTTACCAAAACAAAAATCGACCTCAGTTTGGAGAAGGTGAATTTCTTGTTTTCTTCTCTCATTTTGGGGTGGTATTATTTTTTAAATTTTAAATGGGGGCTGTTGCAAACAAAAAAGGTTTTTTTTTAAATCGGTTAATAAATGACGGAGATCGGAGGCAACAAACATAAAAAATACAAACGAATTGAGAACAGCCTCTTTGTTTTATCTCCGTTAAAAATAGAACACTCGCACTTGTACGTCTGCCGCAGCCTGCTTCCTGCGACTTTATATAAAAACTATACAGACAGACGGGAAAAAATTTCAAAATGATCAAATTGATGTCAATGTTTCATAAAACGAATATTAACCATAAAATTTGACAAAAAAAAAATGGAACGTACAGACAGAGAGACGTTACAGATTTATATTGATAGATAGATTTTGTATAGCCTATCATCTACGAAATCACGTGTAATCTACATACCAATTTTCTCTACGATCGGTCAAGCCATTCTTGAATTATCTCGAGAGATACACTAAAATCTCAACAGATTTATATAGTAGTATAGACTATCGGACAACGTCAAATCTTAGCACCATTCATGATACCGTCATAATTACACTGAATGCAGAGACCAACGACCTCTAACAGACAGACCTAATACCATTAAGTCATGCGGTGCGCAGCAGATACCGTCATGACCAGGGGCAGTCGGACTGGATTCAAAAACAACTTTCCACCATTGAATTCAAACCTCCCCTGATTTAATTTTCTGTTATATTTGTCTATTCTAACATCAGCTGGACCTATTTATTTCCTGATGACACAAACCCACTCCTCGGCTCATATTTTCTCCGACTTTTAGAGCTTCACAGCCATAGTCCACCACTGATGATGGTGACATAACATATATCTTTCACTGGAGAACTCTCAGATAAGCATATATCTTAATATAATTTCTTATGTCTTCAGGTACAGGATTCGAACCCGCGCCAGTCCGACATTCAAACCACTATACCCTTATTACATATAAAATCGTAAAACACCATATTTAAAAACACACGTGTTAATACATGGTTAGTCGCACCTTACTCTATGTAATTATCTACCTACTTACTCTACTTATTCTTACAATAGTTATTAGATTAGGAGACGCCTCATTGTAAAATTAACAAATAGGTTTATATGTATTTGCATCTTTTGCACTGAATTAATAGCATACAGATAATATAAAAAAGTGTTTTATACAATACGCACATAACCTGAACAATACGGAACTTCTAAAAGACGGTTAAACTTGATCTTTTCACGTGAAAAGTAAACGCCGCATCCTGATTATGACGCGGCGGAAGACCGATGTTAATGACGCGTCATTATTTAATGATCGCGGCTAATGACGCTGAATTGAACGAATGATGAACGTCGTCCGGCGCGACGGAGGCTGCCTTTCTTCGACACCACTCGGTTTAGTTCACTCGGTGTGAAGCAATAGTCGATTTTTGACGTTCATGCATTGTACGTTTTATTTTAACACTCACGGCCCCGTCCGAGTTCGTTCAAATTGGACTATTAATACATATTTGTTAAAAAAATTAATATTTTTCGCCTTGATCATTAGGTATCATCATTAGGTAACTGACATTTTATATAGTTCTACTATCGGCACAATCACGTGTTCTCACTACGTAGTACCAACGTTCATTAAGATCGGTCAAGTATTTTCTGAGTTACAGAGACATACAGACAGACAGACAGACGGACAAAAATATTCAAAATTATCAAATTGATGTCAGTCATAAAACGAATATCCTAGCAGAAAACCGTACACACACACCTTCAAAAAACAACGATAAAACTGTAGATGACAGTGTCTGTGGTTAAAAACAATGATATTCAGGGGTTTGAACATATTTTTCCCGGTGAAGGCGCACGGATTCGAATCCTGCATCAGGTTACACTTTTCTGAAGTTTTGTGTGATTTAGAAATAAATTTTCACTCGCTTAGTTAGAGAAAAATATAGTTGAAAGGTCTTCATCATTTTAACAAAAGTGTTCGAAGACTGAAACAGCATTTGACAAGCGTGGTTGACAATGATCTTTACCGATCCAGGCAGTGGGACAGTGGGTTTAATTATGTTTTTAAGCTGGAATTAGAATAGAATAGAATAACATTTATTTCTTCAAGTTAACACCACAGCACAGAATAAACTTAATACTATGATTATTATATATATAATTGATTTAACAGTAGTATAAACTTGATGAAATGGGGGCACACTCAGCAATGGCCGCAGAAAACCACGGCCGCTGGTTTTCAGGGTAACCCCAATTCGTGCAGTTCGACCAGTGACATAAAATATACATATACATATATTTATTAACTAAATGCTTAACTTATAGAATAGAACATAATAACTAAACAAAACACAGCAAAAAAAAAAATTGGAACATTTCAAAGAACCTACACATGAACCTCATATTTTACTTACTACCTACGTATTTACCTAAAATTAACTAAAGATTTAAAATAAAACCAATTTATATTATTACGAAACAAAACAAAAATTGCATAACAGTAATTTCAACAAGTTCTGCTCAATCCGACAGATCCCGCAATCCCGTGTGTGAACGTTGTGCGTGTGTGTGCGTGTGTGAGTGAGTGAGTGTACGGGTGAGTGTGTGTGTGCGTGTATGCGTGTGTGCGTGCGAGCGTGTGTATGTGTGCGAGCGTGTGTTGCGCGTGCGTGTGTGTGTGTGTGTGTAAAAGAAAAAAGAATCAGACTGCTCCTACGAGATCACCTCATGCGATTTTTGCAAATCCAAAAGATACCATTTATACAACCTCTTGAAACCTGAAGCAGTCTTTGCTGCACGAATGGGTGGTGGAATGTAAACATGTGTACATGAAAGTGTCTTAACATACGATTTATAAGTTAATCTCATTGTTGCAGGTTACGAGATACGGACACGAAAACCAACTTACTGAACCCAGCTGTTTGTAAAGTAAGAAAAAGAAACATTTTACTCAACTATTTATGTATAAACTAATATTCGCTTGGTGCTCGATATTCCACTAAAATCATTAAATAACTGAATCAAATGTTTTTATTGAGATTTCTTATAAAAATAATCAGTGCCACTGTACAAAATTTCTTCTTTAATTTAATTGTTTTTAATATCCTGTGTAGATAGATTATATAATAAATAAATAAAATAACGTTGTTTTAGATAATATATTTAGATACAAATCATTAAATTTATTTAATGTATTCGTTTTCGTAATGTCATATAGCGCCATCTCACAAATTTTTAGGTACTAGTAGTAGACTATCATCCATTGGAAATAATGCAAGTACCCCAAAAGTTTACGAGATAGCGCTATATGACATAAAAGGTTTTAATTATCATAAAAATATACTGCATATAAATTGGTTTATTTAAAATAACACTAAAGGCTTTCAAACATCTGCGATTTTCTTCATGTACTTTGCCTATTGATTACAGTCATATGAATACATAATGAATTACAAAAATTACCGAGATAATATTATATCATTAATAAACTAGACTCAATAATATTGATGACTATTACAAATTGTACATCTTCACTTAACGCATTCTCAAATTCCAAGAATACATTCAGCCCAAGACATTAAAGTTGACGCATTGTCGTAATCGCGACAGAACCTTGAGTGGGGCCTGTTAACACATTCTCATACATTCATTAGAACTGTGAGGTGTTTTTGATTGATTTGGCTACTTTAGTAAAACATACATACAATTAAGTATGGAATGTCAATATCAACACACCAAATTGCCTCCATTGACAACGGGAGACAAATGTGCCATCTCTTTGGTAAGTACCAAGACGAGATTCAGTACATTGTGGGCGTTATATTATTATTTTGGTTATCTATTTATTTATTTCAACAATAAAGTTACAATCTCTTACACTTACACATAAAACTAACGAATATGACGAGTAGTACTTAAAACATGCATATTTACTATCTTTAATACGTCTGTAATTGCGAGATCGTAACCGCGATTGCTGTTTTTCCACTCAGACAATAATCGAATATACATCATAGTCATTGGCGGTTCTCAAGTTGAATGTCGCTCCTGAACAGACAGGCAGAAGATGTTGCGTTTTACAACTGTTAGATAACTCGTAGAGTTCAAATCCTGCACGTACATCTAAGTTTTCAAATCACAAACAGTTAATATTTGTCTGCCGAGCTAGTTTTTTTTTTTTCAATATATAAATAAAGCAAATAAACGTTTGCACACTCACACCCCCGCACTAGGATTCCCTGTGTTGCGTATGGCGTCGACATACACAGATATGGCATCACAAACATCCATGACCCGAGAACAAACGTTTATCTGTCACATAAATGTCTTCCCCGGCCAGGAATCGAACCCGGGACCCCTCGCTCGGCAGGCAGGGTAACTAGCAACTGGGCTATGGGGTCGTCAATTCCGAATTATTCCAAATTATAATTAAATAAAGCATAAATATCTCAGTAAAACCACCGGTAACACCCCAATGTTAGATACAGTTGGACTGTGGTACACATCTCGCGGCCTTTCTGCCCGTTTGTCTAATTTTATACAGTACACTGTGTTATGTTCACTTGGGATAAAAAAAGATGTTGTGGAGTGTTCAGCACGCAATACAGATTTATCACGGGAGCTGTAGGCGTGCAGTAATACCTTCCTGAACACGTGTGGTACAATAAACAGCTGCAACAGAACAACGAAGACCATCGCGACCAGTCTTAACCTACAATCAGTCAGTGGGATTAAATGAATAAGGAAAAGGATTTAATGTAAAATGTTCACGTACGTGGGCTACCCTCCTACATCCGTTTATTGCGTCATGGTTCACATGAAGATGACTTATGACGTTACAAAGGTAATCTTTCGAGAGTTCCAAAGTTTCAAATCCATCCGCCATCTTGTCAACGTCAATATCAATGTAACACGACCCAGAATCACACCCGAGAACCTTCGCGTAGCCAGCAGATCAGGAATGTTATCAGATATCCGAAATAAAAATATATCCGAACCCGTAACCGAATCCGATAATAAAGTTTCGAATAAATCGGATAGGGGCACAGTCTAAATGAACCACGTTATGACAGGCTTTTGCTCTCTGAGCCGATACACTTATTACTTTATTATTTAATTTTTAAAGGCTTTTTTCTATGACTGAAATACATTAAATAACTATAAATTATACCTAGAAAAAAAGTCAAAATGGTACATTGTTATTGTTACATAATAATATATTTTTAAAGATCTTAAATCATGTAATATCCGTAACCGAAATTATCCGAGACAATCGGATAATCCGAAATACTTTTATATCCATATAAACCGATAAAATATTATTTATATACTGTATCCATATCTAGATTAGAAATTTTATATCCGTAACATCCCCAAAGCAGATCTAAATACCGACGTAAGTATTTGACTTGCCCCAACCCGAAGCTACCCAGAATTGATTGAGACGGCAAACTTATCTCACGTTAATTGATCTGCTTTAATTGTCCCATTAAATATAACGGTGACTTAAACACTTAACGAACAGGTATTCTTCAAGTACGTACTGAGATTATCTGTAATTATTACTAGGAACACTAAAGCCCGGAGCCCGAGTGGTTATATCAATCGTATGTGATTGCCCGACTTGAACAACTCCAATAGATATCAGCAGTTGAGTGTTGGATGGGTGACAGAATAATGGTGAAATTTCTTGAGCGTATTTATTTGTACATTGTTATCGTTAGATACCAATCGTTATGACCGGTCTTGTCTATTTTAAGTTATGTAGATAACATTTGTCCTAGTAGGAGAGTAGTATGCACGTAAAGTTTTTGTTAAAGACTTCTGTAACAACTGCGTTTATTATCTATACTAGTATATAAATGTGTCTATTTGTCTGTACTTTCGCTTGTTGTCAAATTTAACCGTAAATATTCGTTTTATGACTCACTGACATCAATTTGACTATTTTGAAATTTTTTATCTGTCTGTTTGTCTCTCTGTACGTCCCGTAACAACTCAAGAACGGCTTGACCGACCCTAATGAAAATTGGTATGTAGTAAGTTCGCGTGATTGCGCAGATGATAGGCTATGTAAAATATTCAGTGAACCTAATGGTATTTACCCAAGGCACAAGACGTAAAATTTTTAATAATTATGGAGGTTGTGAATAAACGAATATTGCTGTTTCTAGGTCCATTAAGAGCCTCACTTTCTTAACAGCGGAGGCAGCAGAGCTAAGTTTCCCTGATAACATTTTAATATCAGGACTCCATTGTAATCGTGAGTGTATAGTATTCCAAGAAATTGGCAGAATTTACTAGTTCAAGCACTTTCTTATTTATAACAATATGAGTTGACACTTGTCTATCATTTGCCAAAGTGAATTTAATACATTTAGTTTTCTTAGCGTTTAACACAAGGTTATCTATCACATGTAAACCAGTGCAACGCTTGCGAAACAGTAAAACTTATTATTTACAGTGACAAACATTGCGAAATATGTTTAGACATGTGTACCAATAACAAACCAATTTTGGCAAATTACTGCGGCCTAGAATACTCCCTCCGATCCCATGCTGGCAGAACAGGGTGTCGTAAGAGGCGACAGAAGTCAGCCCGCTTGGTGATAAAGCTTTGCGCGTAAAGTTTATATTATCAGTATTATTATAAAGTCATTAATATTATTGTGTAGCCTGCAAGACTAGCTACCACCCTCCTGGAAGTCAGTCGTCAAACGACGCGTCTTGTGCCGCCTGAGGGCTTGAGCGTCAGTACTTTCTTTGTTCTTATTTCTCGCTGGACAAGAATTAGCGATGGTTTTCATATTACTAATGTCCAATGGCGACGATGACCACTCACCAGCAGGCGAGCCACCTACTCTGTTCGTTTGTTGACTATTCACTTAAAAACGAAAAGTCCTAACTACATTAATATAACCAAACATTAAATGTACAGACCCTGCCTCGTTACAATTTCATTATTAGTATAGATAACCGTAAAAGAAGCCGGTTTAAAGTTGTAAAGCATGAGTTTCAACTATTTAAACGCGTCTCTGTTCCGGTGGATGCGTTAATCAAACTTCGTAATAGTCAAGATACTGACCCTGTTTTGCCGTGTCGGTCGGCTGGCGGTGGCGGAAGTATTAACGTATGAAAGCGAGATTCGCGGACAGATCGCCGTGTCAAGTTTAATGTCGTGCGTCGTCGTCTTCGCGACAGCTCGGGTACACAAATAATGGAATATTCTTGGTGTCGTTACATCTGTATGCCGAGATAGTAATGATTTGTTGAGTTGAGCGACGTATCCCGGGCCGATTCCTGGATGGGGTAGACATTTATCTTTACAACCCACAGTTATCCCACTGTTGTGCAGAACATTATGGAGAACTCTGCGAATTCTGGTTTCCTCACGATGTTTTCTTTCACCGAAGCAATTGATAATTAATATGTATTACGCGCATAATTTGAAAAATTTGATGTGCCTGCGGGATTCCAACTTGAGCCTCCCGTGCGGAACATCTAACTTCAAACCGCAAGACTACCACCGCTTGTAGACTTATACGACCATTTGCTTTTTAATTCCGGGGTGTTTGTTATACATATATCATTCGTGTATTCTTTTCGTTGTTTAACCAAATTAGCTTAATTGAAATATATTTTCAAAATGATGTTATATATTATGTAAAAATTAAATAGTGTTTAGTTAATGGGATTCTTCAAGAAAGACGTAATAAAAGTTCTTCTTCAGAACCGGCGATGCATTGGCGACTCCTTTCAGATTGCACATGTCCACAGGTGACAGTGACTGCTAACATCAGGTAGCCCGTCTGCTTTTGCGCTAGTCCATAAAATCATAAAAAGAGAGAAGAACTTTTATTTAACCAGTTATATAAAATATAAATATATATAAGTATATTATTATTTACGTATGCACTAAGTTTGCCACATTCAGATTCATGTTTTCACTTTTTGGGCCTACTCTGAGGCATTTCTAATTAGGAATAAATAGTGTCCTGCAGTTTTATTGTGTCAAGTAAATAAATAACTGTTCTATACAATCTGAATAAGATCATTTAAGTACTTTAGAACTCCATACATTACAAGAAAAAAAGAAATTCTTAAAGTAACAGTCGCGTTTCGCCCTGTCAATCAATCACATGCTATTTTCTTCAAATGTATTGAATGAAAACAGTTTAATTTTTTACATATATAATATACTTACGTGCATTAGAAGTTATACAAAAAAAGTCATTATTTTTTATGCTTTTAGAAAAATCTGATTGTAACAATTTAAAAATGTCATTAAATATTATGAATAAAATTAATGTCACTAGAAGCCTTAGAACGACCTGATGCGTCATTAGAATAGACTTGTGAGATAAATCGTCAGATAAGCAATATATATGTCAAGAAAACATTATGTTTACTCACATCACTTCCTCAAATTCATGATATCGTCGTGTGACTCGCCATGCCATTTATTGTCTTATATCGGCGCGAAAAGTTTTCGTTGAACTGCAAAAACCAATATAATTATTAATATAGAATTGTTTATTTTTAAACATAAACGTAACTTATGTGACGTCAAGTCATATCCGGTGCGCGACAATAATTATGCTTTGAATATTTCGCGCCGACGATAATTTCTAGAACGCCATAAAACGGTTAGCGATCAAACCAATATGTTCTCGTATTTATTAGAACAATATCAGCGGATCAAAATTAAGATATCGCATCCAAAGACTAGAATAATCGCTGCAACATCACGGAACAGTTCGGAAAAATATAACTTTTGAATGGCGTCGGTGTCGGCCGGGCCCAGCACGACGCACGATTAGAACTTTTGTGCCGGCTAGATAACGTTGTAACTGTGGATGCCGGCATAGCGCTATACCGCAGATAGCGTCATAGCGCTATGTCGGCGGATATGGAGTACCTGTGAGGCCACGAACCGCGCGGGCTTACTGTTGCTGGATTTATCTAACGATCCCTGCTTGTTTGTTGCTACTTACGATTTTTACTAACAAATGTTTGAGTGGTTCAAGTACCTCAAAGCAGCAACTTCAAGTATCGAAGCTCTGCTTGTATCTAAATTGGTGTTGGAGTAAATGTAAGTTTACGTGAGTGGATCAGAGAGAGGAATAGTGGCCAACCCGGTGTGTGTTTGAAAAATCTATTCTAGTATATAGTCTGGGTAGCGAGAGAGAAAGAATAACGTGTGCATAGTTGAAGCTTTAAAAAAAGATGCTATAGCCCAGTGGGTAGTGAGTGACACTCAGCCGAGAGAGCGGTACAGGTTCGGTTCTCGGGCTCGACAGATATTTGTTTGTTCTCGGGTCATGGGTATCTGTGATGTTTTCATTGTATATGTCCATACCAATAGCAACCCAGTAAATCCTGGTGCGAGGTTTGGGTATTTATACATCGTTATAGTTTCGGTAATAATAATTGAAGGACATTCCAAATTGGATTGGAATATTCTGTCTCTTCGTTTATTCGAGTACTTTGCGAAAAATATTTATTCAGGTTTGAAGCAGCATTTATTGCAGCATCCAAAACACTTTAAAATACCACATAAAAACTATAGGGTAGGATTTGATAAATATGACTAACGTAGGCTAATTTAAATTTAACCTTTTACAATATACAATAACAACATACTGGCATATGAATTTATTTAAGGATTTCCTGACCAAATTCCAAAGCAAATTGATTGATTTTCCAAGCAAATTAAATCACAGGTCAAGGACTAGCCATTTTATAAATCTTTATGACGTAAATTGTGGTAGCAAATTAGAATAACTAGTTGAAGTGCATTTGAAATGATATGCTAAAATTATTTTTATCCTCGACATCTGACAAAATAAGTTGATCCAATGTATATTCGAATCCAATTCAAAGACCTTTATATTTTATTTAATAGGTAAAAATAAAAATTATGTCCTTAATTTTTTCTATGTCCATACAAAAACGTCATCATTACGATTCCTGGATTGTGAAGTTGTTAACTTAATTAAAATACTGAAAACCAGTTAACACCAGTTGTGACTCTGTGAGAGCGGTTAAGTATAAAATATTAATAATATTCTGTAGCATATGCTACGAACTTTATCATTTCGTAATATTATAATTACTGTTTAAAATGCACCTACAATAAGTTAATTTTAATTAATAAAACGCAAAAAATGCTACTTAGGAATTCAGTAGACTACGGAAGGTTTTTTTTTATATTTAAACATCTTCCTGTTTAGGCGAAAAAATGTTGCATAAGTAATTATGTAATGTAATTGTGTAATATGAAAAATTAGAGCAGTGTTAGCCTTGCGGCTTGAATCTGCGTCTACCGCACGAGAGACGCAAGTTCGAATTTCTCCAATGATGAGTGATGTCTGCCAACCCTCACTTGGCTAGCGCGACGAACGACGACCTTAACCCCTCTCATTGTCACAAGAGACCCGAGCCCACCAGTGGGACTGTGGGTTGTAAAGATGAATGATGATGTATATGAAAAATATTCTCCTTTGTGCACTAATGTTCCTCGATTATGGAGCGATAGGCAATTTTTACAATAAAGAATCCTTCAGTGTCCTTCAAAAAATTTTTAACTTAATTAAAATTATTAAAAAAAAGAGTAAAATGATCGGCTTTATCTGCCTATATCTACAGTAATATTATAAAGAGAGATTGTTAATTTTGTGAGTTTGTGGATGCGGAGAGTAATTTCCGGACCATGGCCCTTCTTCTTTGATTTGAAATTCTTCTATGATTTGAAAGTTATATTATTCCCGATAGGCGATATGTTGTGTGTTTATTAATCGTTTAACGTAGTTGGAGCGGGCTGATAATTATTTTATAATTAGTACTTATAATGTTTTAATATTATAGGTGCTACCTAGTCTTATATCAGTGATTTCTAAGTAGTATGAATGTTACTCTCCCACTAACAGGCCGTGGGTTCGAATAATTGGACTTTTAATTTTTAAATGTTGTTTATTTTTAAAATTGATTATCTCTTGTTTTGATAAAGAAAACATGACGGAAGCTACATACCTAACAGTTCTACATAATATTTTCGAAAGTATGTCTTTATATGTGAGTAGATTTGAACTCAAGACTGACATAATTCAAAATACTAAAGTTCCGCATTCGCGTCACTATTGCTCACCGCCAGTTCTGTGGCCCGCGGCTCCGCGAACCCGCGCTAGACCGCTAGACCCGGTTTCCCATGAACCTCAGATTTATTACAGCTTGATTTGTCCTGCGGTACCCTAATTTGGACTCGTCATATTTATGCCATAGAGATAATTGTGGGAGAGTATTGATTTGTATGCCTCACCTAGTCGGCTACGGCAGGTTGTTTTGAAGGTACTTCCTGGACCGAATGAAGTGAAATTGTTACTTTTTATTGATCGTGGATTTTTTGTAAATATCCAAGAGACAAACACACGGGCCACTGATAGTAAGTGGACACCGCCGTCCATCCACAACCGTAAAACCAACGGCGACACCGCCGCAATCGATGAACGCGAAGGAAACGAGAAACCAGTTATTTAACTGGTTCTCATACACTGCAATCGAATTACGTTAAAGATTATTCACGGTTAATTCTATAACGAAGATGTTGCCACGTGAGTCCAGGCGTTAAAAAACCTTTCCTCAATACATGACTATTGCCGGATCACACAAGATGGTACTCAGACCTTGAGGGTACTCCCGAAGAGGAAAGAACTTCCAAACCTGAGTTACGGTTGATCAGCAAGGTGCACTACGTGTGGAGAAGATTGGCTTGGACACAGATGGGTGGAGCTACAACATTTTAATTACTTTATTTCAGACGTAGAAACTATTTAAAATGTTACGCATCACCAAGAAAGTACCGCCGTCGTCAGGTACAATCTTCCCACAGTACTAGTAAGGTTCACTACCTGCCTGACTGGTTACCACGCTTCTCTTGGAATCGATCGCCTAAAATTCTTTCGAATACTTGATAGTTGGTCATCACCAAGTTCATATTAACCACTGGTTAGCTGATTACGCGCTGGTGATCTCTTCTGATGGCATGTTTGGTTATTTGTAGGTTAGAAAAAAATGCTATTAACTATAGTATTAAAAACACCGCTTTAAACAACGGAATCTTGTGTACAAACTTTGAGAAAAATTTTAATTTGCAAGAAAAACGATTAAAACATCGTTCACACACTCCTACCCCCACACCAGAATTTCGTGTGTCACGGGAATCACCAACGTATACAAATATGACATCACAAATACCCAAGAACAAACATTTATCAGTCACATAAACGCTTGCCCGACCGGGAATCCAACCTGGCACCTCTCGCTCGGCAGGTAGGATCACGAACAACTAGAGTACAGAACCGCTATTATGAATGACATCTCGATGCTGAGCAAATATATTTAAAAACATAAATTCCAAGTCAATAAAAACATCGACTTAATCAATCCAGAATAAGATCCTTTTGACAGGACATTCACCTGTCCTGTAACAAAAAATCATACTCGTGTACACCGCGGGACATTCACTGTATAGTCACTTGAAATATATAACAACCGATGTAAATGTCATCATCACAAAATAACTGTTCAGTTTATTTATTTAAGAACAAGTGTAGATAAATATAAAGTGTGACGGAACGTATGTCGAGAGTGAAAGAGAAGTCCGAGAGCAAAAGGGAAAGTATTACAGGTGACAGATATGACGTATGGATGAGTATAGAAAGAATTGTGTGACAAGATCTGTGTGGCCTTATAGAGATTACTTATTATTTAGAATACGGTGACAATTAAAAAATTAAAGCAGAAGCAAAGTGAAATTACCTTTTTTACTGAGCCCCAACCCCGAGACACTACATTATACCAGACATAGTGTAGTATAAAAGACAGATTAATGGTAAAAGCATTCTGTACTAGTCAACTTCTATTTTCTATCGTTTAGCCATATGTTAATGATTGGTTTTTATGCGATTCACAACGTCATTAGACTTCTAATGCAATAAAATCATTTTATTGTATTCATCCTCACGCCGCTACTTATATTTATTTACAGTATTGCTGCTGTTGTTATATTAAAACAGACTATATAATATACAATGAGATGTTTTTAAGATGCAGTAAACGGTCAGTAATGTAGTAAAGTTGCCTGGGAATTACAATGAAACTAAAGAATATTTAAAACTATTAATACCTACATAATGTTATATAATAGACAAGTTCGTATAGTCAAAACATAATGTACTGACATATATAATATTAACCCCCTTTGCTATAATGTAGAAATATGATATCACTCCCTGCCTTTATTTTTTGTTAAACTCTTTCAGGATGTCTATAAGATTCTTAGCAACTTTATCCCCTAAGCAGTAATCTGGCGCATAAAAGGAAAGTCTAAGTCTCTTGTAAATATAGCAGTGCCTTGGAATAATTAGATTTGAATTGAAATAATTTAGACTTCTCCACTAAAAGTACCCTTGCTTTCATTGTTTGCAAGAAAAAATATAGTTATTCTAGGATTTAAGATCAGATTAACATTTAATTGAGCCAACCACCAAGCCTTTATAAATAGCAGTTAGTATGTGGATAATTTTATCATTCTTCTAATTTTAAAAAGAACACCTGCCCATAAATTTAACTGTAGCATGTTGACGATGAATAAAAGATAAGGTAATAAATTCGCAAAACAGTTTGCAAGGACCATTACAAAGTTACAAGTAACATTGTCACGCAAAATGCTCATATCTCAAAGTAATTAATAAAACTAAAGTTAGTAATCATTAATTATCGCAGTCACCTTGATCTATGATCCTATAGTTATAAAGGCCACTAGTAAGCTTCCACCTTTGCATCTATGAAATGTTAATGATGCAATTCGAACCCTGAATATACTTCAATAGTCTGCGAAGCACTCATAGACCTGTAGCTTATCGTAAACTGCGCAAGTAAAACGCGATTTGTTCTTACTTATTCCTTCTTCGATATGGTAATAGCGAAGAAACACGCAGAGCATTTGCTGGTAAATATTAACGGTACTCATTCTTAACACTAGCTTAACTAAAGGATACAAAATGCAATTTTTTTCACTAATGGTCAAGTACTGCACTAGCCTCACACGAATCAGTTATTAGTCAGAGCCCAATTGTGTACCGTTACTGAGATGGAACTACCTACAATTTTTGATACAAATGTAGTGGTGGTATTATGGCTGAAATACATATGTCATTAGTGAACGCGTAAACGTGTCCTATATCATATCCTATCGTAAATGTAAAAACTAAGCTGCAGTCCTAAACTAACATAATGAGACATATGGTGTGTCACATTAGTTACAAGTGAAGAGCTGGCTAATGAGCAAACCATGAAACTATGAGCCCTGTAGCGATGGTCTATAGTTATGGCCATGACCATTATCACCCATGGACATCAGTAACGCAAGTTACCTTCAATAGAAATGATTTGACTCCATTAACCCTTTAATTATTTACTAAGATGCAAGACTAGCGCAGAAGGCTGTCTTGAACTAAAAACTGTACGGAGCTCTTTACATCGAAGAAGATATTTCTTCTTGAATTACCTGTAAAAAGATTTATCATGTTACAGTTTACCGCTTTCATCTGGCCAAAACGGTATCAGTATCCCTCGGAATATTACGGATGTGTTTGGGCAATTAAGACCATCATATCGCCGGAGCTCGATTTGCATCTATCACCATAACAACTGGGCGTCATACGTTCTGTACGTAAAGAATGCTCGCGGTTAACCTCGTTCTTACCAATATTATTAACCGAAATACATTACTCTAACCCATAAGATACAAAATACGACACACTAATAAATACACACTACTTAACAAGTAACCCGTTTGTTTCGTCGGCCGTAAAACATTTTAACGGATATTAGAAGATTGTAAAATTGATTGTAAGCTACACACTTTGATGGCCCGCGGTGTACCGCCGTATCCCGACGCATCAAACGTAACGGTTGCCTGTTCGCTGGCTCTCTGACGTTCACGCGCCATACTTGTTAAGTAAGACTTTTCTCTCGTACATTAATTAAAAGTGCATTAAACGGATTTGTTGTTCAGTACGAAGATAAGTTTAGGGCCATCATCGGACGTTAACTACGTAACGCGACAGAGTAATTTGTAATTACTTTTTATGGCACGCTTGTCGCGTCCCGTTATGTTGTGACAGTTATAAAATAATATAAAATTTAACATACTACTTATGTATAGATATGTACGCGTGTAGAGAAACTGAACACATACTGTGTTTTAGTTGTGCTGAATGCAAATTGTTTGATTATTTAAATCCTTTAGAGGTTTCAGTAACTGCGCTAGTGGTAACTCTACCCGCCGAGCACTGGTTTGGTTCCTGGCGACCATTTCAATTGTTAGTTTTCGGCCTCAGATGCTTGGTCATGATGTCTCCTTTTAATATACTTATATCATTTGTAATTCAGGCATCTAGGTAGCTGGCCATGAGCACACGACTTATCTCAGTTTTATGACAATTTTTCACAAAAAAATATGCTCTATATTTATGCTAAAATTCTAACTGATCGCTTTCTGTAAATTGAGGATATATAATAAAAACTACTATTGGAGGGCTTAATCACGAAATAAAACTCAATACAATAGTTATTAGAATTTTTGTCTGTTTGTCTGTGCGTTTGCACGCGCTGATCTCAGAAACGCCTTATCCGATATTGTTGTGGTTTTCACTAATTAATGTATTGCAGTAAGCGTCACTTAATATTTAAAGTTCGTTTCTTTTCAATCCGTCCATAAATAAAAAAGTTTCTATCAGATTCTATTTCTAAGCGTAAGGTAGTTTTTCTGAAGCGCAGCGAGAGTAGGTTGCTAGTGTCACTCCAAATAAGTCGAAGTTTAGGAATGTGGATATTGCATTTAACATGATACATCTGACAGTTCATGTGAAAATGGTTAAGATCTTCAAATGGGACTTGTCCTGGCAAGCATGCTATCATCATTCATCAGCATGCAGTCGTAGTGTGGCTATGAGGATATACTATGCGAGACTTCTTTTAATTTAACACGACACTAACAACTATATATCTCTCACACAAATATCTACCCTGATCGTAAATCGATGCCTTGACCCTTCGTTCTGCAGACGGGGTCACTGCCACCTTGTCATGTAATGTCATCGGGGTCATATATATGTATGTCATATTGAATACTACTGCCTAACCCCTTAATGCATGTCAAACATTCAGGTATAAGGCTCCTTCCACTAAGAGCCCATATCTGCCTCTCATGCATGGCAAACGGTCCCCGACGGTACTTCTGCATAGCAGTATGGTTTCTTTTTCCCTTTCTTTCGTGTCTTCATGTTAATAGTAACCAACAAAGGAGCAAGTCACCCGAATATAAGTGGTTGAAATCTCGTAACGCTTGCAACACCAAAGCCATCGCTGATACTTCACCGGCCGAAAAACCAAGGTCCGGTTTCCCCGGCACTACAGTTGAATCCAATCTCTCCAGAAATAAGTCCAGTCCGCACTCTTCCAAATTCAAATTCGAATCGTGACATTCTTATGTTGGCCAATCTCTGCAAAGGTCAAAGTCCAATCGTTATTGGACGTCGTGCGATAAAACAGAAAAATTGTTATGTAAGCAGTTTTCCGCATATACACAAACTTAGCCGAAGGTCAATGTACACAGACAATGGTTGGTGACGTAACACCGCTGCGTTACGCGCGGGTTGGTTTAAGTGAACGTACACCGAGAGCAAGAGCGATTCGAATAAATGTGACCAATGCGACCAATTTTTTAATGTCTCTCTCTTATCAAAATCAGTAGTAAATAAATAAATTTTCACACGTTGACAACCTCCGCACTACGATGTTTTGAGAATGGCATAGACGTACACATATATGACATCTCAAAACAACCGCGACCCGTGAACTAACTATTTGAATGTCTGTTCCGGTCGAGAATCGAACACGGGACGCTGCACTCGGCAGACATTCTCATTACTAACTAACAAACCGCCCTCGCTTCGTTTCAGAAAAATTACGCTTACTCGGATGACCCCGACGCGCTGCGAGCAAACAAACTTCATTTTTTAATCTCCTGGTGTACTTCGGGTTTTACCGCGCCATCTACATAGTTCCAGGGTTCCACAGTTTAATTATAAAATCTAATAAAAATAACCTTTATTTTTTTTATGTATCGATCTTTACGACTTGACATTTTCTCATCGTAACCCGTATCTACGCCATCTATACTAATATTAAAACTAACAGTTTTAATATAGAAGTTTTTATGGAATCTTCAATGTGGGTTCTATTATTGATATAGAGATCAAAATATTTTTTTAGTTTTGTCTGTCTTTTTGACAACGTATTACAGTAGAACAGCTTATATATCTAATAAATAGGTCACTAAATTAGTTACTCGATGAAGCCAATTACAGTTATCCACATTAACGTTTACATTATTAGATTTTAACACATATTATTAACAAATATATATATATTTCTATATTGTATTCATACATAGTAACCATATTACATTATTGTAATAGTAATAGTATAATAAAAGATGAATAAATGATAAAGTATAAATTAATGTATTAGTTAATATATTGTATTTATTTGCCTAATCCAGGATACTTTTTATTCTGATCCCGCACGATCATCCAAAGGGATACGAGGCTGGGTCACTAGGAACATAATGCCTACGGAACCTGTTCGTCGCCAATCACACTTGGCACCTTTTCACATCCGAGAGCAGCACGTTTGTGTGGTAACGGTGCTTATCAGCCCGGCGGCTGCTATCAACCGAAAAACTCATATTTGCGGTGACCACTCGCCAAATTGAGATTACACGCCCATTTCCGTCGCCACTACCGTTTTACTTCTACGTTTGAGAAACAGCGAGATTATTTCAATTTGATTCAGGATTGATACTAACTGTTGGTTTAGGTACGCTTGTTTTATTTCTTTCTGGTGCTGTTCAATCAGTTCGTTATTTAGTAAATCATTTTAACTTCTTAACTGGTTATTTGTTATCAATCACGCATTAATCTAAAAAGAAGTATCAGATACAAGGGCAAGTTTAATATTAACTGCATCAAAATAAAACTAAAATACCAACAATTTTGAAGAAAGGATCCTGCAGCCATTGCCTATCCGTATTCACATTTCATTTTGCACCACAATCAGTGGAGGATGGCATGGACTGAAGGATAAATTGAAACACACCCCAAGTTGAAGCACGCACGAGTTTTAGCTCTCCAAGTGAAATTCGCAGGAGTACAAGTTTGCTTACGACGTCAGTCACCTCTAAATGCATGTAACAATTAATTTGCAATTCGCTAAACTTTAACAATTATACGAGAAGGATTGTAAGTTACATAGAGTGTATATAATCTTTCTCAAGCTGTGGTTACATCACTTAATGCACCTCCATTTATCCCACGTAATCGTTGAATATTCAAAGCAGACATGTCTCGTTATCATTACGCCTCATTAACACGACCCGCAGCAATTAATGAACCGTGGAACAAGCGCATTCAAGTTCTACTTTCACCGGCTCCACTTCCTGTTTTCCCTATTTCCGTCAAATTACGGTTTTGTGTTAACAATCGATCAACCTTCATGCCTCTGTTCACAACAGGAACATGAGTTTTTGTTGCAAATACTAATTTAACAAATTGTTGACCTCCTGACTACTACTCATAATTTTTTTACTGTTCTAGCGATTACATAGAAAGAGAGAGGCTCAAGCAATAGTCTAACTAGCTGGGCAATTATGGATCAGACTCCCATGCTTTTGATATTATCAGGAATGTCTCCTGCTTTTTCTTCGCGACATATTTATTTCCTTCAAAAAAATTAAGTTTCAATGATTTGAACTTAGCTCCTTCAAGCGAGACCGAACGAGAGCATTTATCTGAACTTTTGTCTTTTCTTATATCAGCAAAGTTTTTCGATCAATAATGTATTTTATTTTGTGTTTATTTTACAGATGTGACATCATTCCACAATGGCAGCCACGGACGGCCAAGTCGTGGTCGCAGCATCCCGCTGGTCTGACGAGGGTCACTACCTCAGAGAGTTCGCCGTAAAGAACCGATTACCAAGCGTTGCGAAAATCATCAAAGGTCAATATGGGGGTCTTGGTGTGCCCACGCTCCCAAGTCCAGGTCTTCAAAGCACAGCGTTACTCGTATCGGCGGGCAAAAGAAAGAAAATCATCGCCCAAGCTATCAAATTAAAAGAGGGCAGACGAATGGTGAGCGTGGGTCCACGAATCGCGATTCCTGACACATATAAAGGATATTTTGAATTACTCAGCGAAGAAGGTCGAGCTGTCAGATGCATTGAATCAGTTTTAGAACTGGCTAGAAGGAAACTTGATGACGGATGTCTGGTCAGAGAACCAGTGAGAGTTATCTGTGCAAAGACAGATTTGGATGGAAACATAACAGCTGATGGAGCGCGAAATCTGCCCGCTGGAGAAATTATTATGCCTAGAGGTGAAACATTTTTAGGTAAAAATAAATACTTAAAATGTACTGACACTAAAGGTGACATGGTGCTGCTTAGTTTAGATCAAAGGGGTAAATTTTCCGCAGTGGCTAAAGAAGAAAACATCAGTGGAGTTCATACTGCAAAGACTTTGTTGACAAAACGATTGCCGATTACTGTCAGACTTGTCCACGGAACACCACCCAGAGGATTGAAAAGCGCAAGTCATTTTGTACCAGAACTAAGACTGTTATCTCTATTTGAAGAAGATCATGTATTTGCATTGCCATTGCAGAAAGAAGGTAATGCTTTAATTGCCTTACCAATGGCAGCACCATTAAAGATGCTCAGATGCAAGAACGAGGAACAAATTAAAAATTTCATGGAATTTTCTAGACTAGTTGAGAAGTGTAATCGTTTGCTTGTCGACGTTGTAGATCGAATACACGTTTTGGATGGTAAATTGGGTGATCCTAAGAGACTTCTGAACGCACCGCTCCACGCTCCACCTTTAATTAAAACCGGATATTTCTTGAGGAGAAGCGCTTCTTCCGATTCGGCGAATCACCATAAACATATAAATCGCCATAGCCACATTTATAGCAGTCACCGAGACGAAAACAGTATTCCAGACGAATATGATGAGATCGATCAAATATATGATTATGTCAGAGGATTTGCACCTTTACCTAAAAATATAAAGGCATCATATTCAAATGAGCCATCCAGACATGAATCCGCTCCGTCTTCACCAGCCGCTACACCTATCCATATGCCTTTGATAACCGAAATCAAGCCAGAACCTCCACCGATAGAGACTATTCCTACTAAAAAGCCACTAAACTCGCAGAAGGCTGAAAAGCGAACTCGCAAAGCGATAGTAACTGCTAAGGAGACGCCAATAACTATTTACAAGGAGAAATGCTCGGTAGCACCAGTTCCAAACTTACCCAAGCTATACATAAAAAATAACGTTAGCAATAATAAAAGCCGGATGGTGTTCAGTCAGAAAAGCCATTCGCCAACTAAAGAGTCACCTAGTCCTTTAACTAGTCCCATCCGACCCCTGACGAAGGGGGACTCTCCTATCTTTAATATCCGATACAAGAGTCTGTCGAACATTCATCAAGCTATGGAATTAGACGGTACCTTGGACTCGAGTCATTCTGGAGGAAGAACGTCGGGAGATTCGGGGAACGGTCCTAAACTTCCAGAGAAGCGATCGAGGAAGCTAAGTCGGCCGAAGTCGCTGTCGAACCTCGTTTGGGAGCTAAAGGGCTGTCCAGTGGAGCCGAATGAGAAGCCGAAGTGCAAAGTCAAAAATGACGGCTACAAGAAGATTGGGAACAAACTGTCCTTGGGAGCGCAGAAAAGGGTGTCCACGCTGTATCTTTAATTTTTTGGTAAGTTGAAATTCTTTCCATGCATTACTTTTTAATAACACCCTACCATTTCAACTAATCTCTAGGCGCTTTAACATGGAGTTCTTAAAAACTAATCAGGGTGACATAGAATTCCGTATGTAAATGTAACCAAGAATATTTTCCGTTTTAATTTTAAATTTAGGGAATTATGACTTTTTTATACATTGTCTTCTTCGATACAACATTACACACACAATCTGTAGGGGAGAGGTGGCTTGAAAGGGACACATATTGAAAGGGACAATTGAAATAATTGGCAAAATAAAAACAATTTCTTGTCAACACTATTGTTGTGGTATCGCAACTCTAATTCACATTCGTTCGCTTCTAACATCACACTCCTGTCTTTTCAAAATTGATGAAGCCGTGCGAATGTTTTTTTTGGTATGGTTTCTTAAGTGCTGTGATTAATTATTTGGTTCTTAACCACTATTTATAATAGGTTGGAGTCTTACATATACGATAACAAAAGTTCATTAAACTTCATTTTAAAATTGTATATTTTGTGGTTATGTTTTCTATATCAAAATCACATTTATGAAAGGGACACAACAAATGGTTATGAATGGGACACCCCGTTTCCTTGGGAAAAAATTAAATAAAAAAATAAAATTTATTTAATTAGCACAAGAATTGCATTTATTGTTAATTATAAGGAGACTGTTTGTGTTTTTAAGAAAAGATTTTTTTTACAATACAGCAAATTTATGAAAGGAACAAAACACACATTTTTGAAATATATGAAAATAAACAACTATGAATTAGGAAATGACAAGTATTGCATTTTATTTCAATAGTATGATAATAGAGGCTTCCCATTTGACGCTAACCTATTCCAAATATTCACTATCATTTACTAGAACTTTAATAACAAAAATGTTTCGTTCGAGCCACCTCTCCCATACTGTATATGTTTTGTTATACAAATAATTTTGTATTTACTCAACAAAGTGAAGTGTCTAAATGCAAAATATTTCGAATGATTAAACATAACAACTTGCGAAATGCAACCAAACATGTGCAAACTATGACAAAATATTGAGTAGACTCGACCAAAACTGTCACGCTGTCAGATGTACCCGTTAACGCCCAAATTATGCAGCAGGGATCGAACTATATTATTTTATGCTGAGAACATTGTTAGATTTACCGCTTGATAGATCCATAGATAAATCGTACCTAAGCATTTAACAGTTCACAACGATTATGGCATTGATAACAACGCAATAATATCAAATGTCAGATTTGACGTTTTCGCTTTAACGCCTCTTAGCTGTTTAGACAGGCTTTGTCTCGATTGAACTGTTTCATTCGAATGCGTAAAACGTATCGCATAAAACCTAGTAACTTTCAGATGCAGATACTGTACTTCTTGTGCAGTAGTGTAAAAACTAATAATAGTCGTTCGCATTTGACGCCAAAGGAAACTAATACCGTCTAGATGTCGCATCATTTAAACAATATTATTCAAAAAATAACGGTAATCACAACAAATTACAAATTGATATTGGTTATATCTCTATGAACCGACTGCAGATAAATTCTTTAGGCTGTGTCCCTGTAAAACATTTAATAAACATACACGTAGCGCCATCTAGTGCTGGAAACTTGGGCAATAGGAAATGAAAGATATTTCTAAGGAAGATGTTACACTGAGCGGCGGTTTTGCAAGCAGTCGTGATATGCCGCGGTAACTGCAAATGTTATCCGTATTGCTCACTTTGATATAGTTGGGTAACTATTCAATTCGTATAAAGTTATAAAGTTATTCGGTCTGTATTAATGATTCAGTGAGAGCCTAGCGGGTTATACATAAATTATGCACATGAGCCTTTCGGATAAAAATTCTAAGTTATGTTTTGTTATACGTGATGTGACGAGCTCATACCCTTGTCGACTTCTGACCATTGTGAGTGATCGAGTAAAGCAACTCTGAACACGGTCAGTTGTTGGATGGGTTACCTCCAATCAATTAAATTATTAACATATACGCGAGCTGTCGCGGCGTCACTCAGTACTATTATCATCGTTAGATAGAAATCGTTTAGCCATGTCGGAGGCCTTCGAACGACATTAAGAACTTCCGTTAACTGTAACAGGTGCACACGATTTGAGATTTTTTCTTGATATTTCGACCCAATTACGTGGATCATGGTCACGGCAGACAAAGCTCAAAGATCGGGAGTACCCGTTATAGTTAACACGTATGATGTCGACGATGATATAAGTTTAAAATAAGAACTTCCAACTAGAATGAACCGCTAAATCCTTCGCCGATTCGACTGAAGCAGCATGGTGCAAATAGCTCTAGGCATCTTCAGTTACGTAAAGACCAGTGACGTGGGCCGCTAATGGATTTATAAATGGGTCGGTATATAAGTACGCTATGGCACAATTACCGCTACGTAATTATAAAGTATGCATAAATGGTAATTAAATGCAAGATTAGAACATTTCCATAATAATGATTAATACTGTGATATATTACGTTGTATTATAATTGCGGAATTTGATGCACCGCGGCCGAGGAGCGACAGGCGATAAAAATTATACCCGTTTTAATGTCAGCATAAAAGGAATCCTTGTGTATCTTGTCTATATTTCACGTTGTCTGTCAATCTGTCAAGCTATGTTCTTCGTATCGAATAGTATGGCATACATATTTAGATGAAATTTGAAAATATTTCAAATCCCGCCATTCATGGTTGATTACCAAAATTACTGAAAAATATCTGTCAACAATATATGGAAGAGCAATATTCAAACAACTATCACACAGTATATACTTAATACACAAATATTCTGACATCAAAATAACATAAAAACAAATAATATATCAATAAAAACGGTCAACTTTGAGGATAAATATTTCTTTAAAACATTCATCACTACAAGCCATATGGTCCCAGTGTTGGGCTCTCGAAGTGAGAAAGGTTCAGGCCATAGTCGGCCGCGCTGGCCAAGCTTTGAGAGCGTTACGAAGAACTCTCGGGCGGCAGGTTTCCCCACGATATTTTCCTTCACCGAAGCAAATGATAATTAATACGCATAAAATTTGAAAATAAGACGTGCGTGCAGGATTCGAAGCTCGTCTTCCGTGCGGGAGACCTACCTACAAACCACTAGGCTATCGCTGCTTAAAAACATTACCTGGGTATAATATCCGGTAGATAAGCCATTTTACTTATTTAATTTAAAACCCTATTAGTCCCTTGTAAACATAAAGCTAACCGAACCTAGGATTTTAAAAAGTGGGGAATAAAGTAATAAAAAAATACAAATTATGATGAGCACCTGATAAAAGTTACCGCCTAAAAATTCCTTTGAAACAAAATACACGCAGTTTCAACCTGTTGATTGTGAGGGACGCGACAACGCGTCTTATTCAATGATTACGGACAGTACGTGAATTCGCGTTTTAATTATGTGCCATGTTTCCTGTTTGTGTAAACAACGGTTCTAGTCAAGTTCCGAAATGTACCGAATATTTTCGAATTCCCGTGCAAAAGATATAAACTGCTGTATCTTATAAGCAGTGCTGAACCCCCTTTTTTTCAAAATCCTGCGCTAAATAGCATTGTGAAATAACGAGGCGCGATGTCTCATTTCGAGCATTAATAGTGCATCCTATTAAATAGGACGCAATCATATTGAGATCAGTGTACCTGACGAGACAAAGAGATAATAATCGAATAAGGATTGAGATTTTTCACCAGAAGAACAAAACTCTAAAACAAAAATAATTTGTTAAGTTAGGTTAGGTTAGATCGATCGATCGTTTGTTTGTATGTCCCAACAATACGTACCTATCGTAATCTTATTCGAGTTTAGTAGAAAATATATTTGTGTCCAATTTTACGATAAACTACCACAACCACCGTCTAGGTTAACGCGCAATTTATTTAATATTTTCGCGAATGTTCTCAAACTAATTGGGTGGTGGCAATCCCTAATGTCGGGAGCGGCGACCACACCTACCACTCACACGCCACGCCGCGCCCTTGTTTGAAGCTTTCTGCGCAAAATAGAAGCGGGTGGGAAACGTGATTAATTTCAGGGGCGGTGCTTACAATGCGATGTTTTCAATTGAAATCTTTTTAAAGTATTATTTTACAATTTATTTACAGCTTTACTATTGTACTTCTCTAGTACCAGAAGTATTTGAATTTGTCTGCGTCTGTGTGTGAATGATGTCTGACAACGACGCTTTCTTTTTCCGTCTTTCTATAATTCTAAATGTAAATACATTATATTAGAACATACAAATTTCGTGAATGCCATTAATGTTAGATACTCTGAAAAAATAATAATTTCTAAGATTGGACATTAAATGCTTCGGTTCGTTAGCCACATTGAGAGAATTGGTTGAAAGCAGCTAGGACTCAAAATCAATTCCCATTTGGACCCAAAAAATTTGACGCATTTCTTTTTTTACATAGGATAAGTTAATGTTTGACAACAATATCGCCTGATGGTAAGTGGTGATGAAATTTATGATGTTGAACACACTTACTTTTAAAAGCTTATTCACTCTCCTCTTGAAGACTCCCACATTGTAAAAAGGCGGGAACACCGACGCGGGAAAGTTATTCCAGTCATTATATACGAATATATACTGAATAAAATATACAAACAGTTAATAAAAAGGACATCTGCAGACAGTGGAAGAATTCAGGTAATCAGAAGTATAGATGTAAAGACAGCCGAATAAAAAAGAATCGAATAAGAGTACTCCTAAATCAGAAGCTTGTTTTAAACAATTGATGACAATCGAAGAAGCGAACTAGATTGTTGGAACCTTAGCGCTTAACGAACCAGGCGTGATACAAGAGCGAGGCTCGAAGGTGACACATGACCTTTCTTCCAAATCATATACATCAAATTGGCAATCTTTTGAATGTGATCTTAAAAAAATACGAAAAGTTTAATAAATGATCAACTACCTCCTGAAATCGTTCAATTCTTTCTAAATTAGTTTAAGTGCGATAAAATCTAATTTACTTATTTTACTAATAATGAGACTCTCCCAGTTTTAACTATCAGTTTCCTTGGCTCAGAAATAGTTTCCTTGGCTGTATATTGAACATCTAAAATCGATACAAAGTTTTATCTATTACAATTATTATCTTCAGAAATCGAACCCAAGACTTCGCTACCTCGTTTAACTGACCGTCTAAAATCATCTGCCCCTAACGACTGTAGATAACATTAAACGTAAAGGCTACAAGCCAGTCGAGGGCCAGTTCTTATGACCTAAGTCCAGTTTTTGCTCAGAATCCATCCTGTCCCATCCAGTGGATCTATTAATAAAACCTTAATCAAGGAAAGATTCCCCTCGCTCTAGCCACTGCGTTATTTCTCTAGCAAGTAAGAATAATATATCTACAGTACTCTCACTTTAATAAACCGTCACCTTTCCGATTCCTTGTCAGGCCAAAGACCTCCGAACACGAGTTTGTTTGTTTGTTAATTGTGTTCTCCGACTATACTTGATCGAAAATTTTTAGAAAACAAAATTGATTAATTTTTAAGGCACTTTAAACGATATAAAAGAAACTATATTAGTTTCAAACAAAATACTTTTAACTTCGCGCAAAAAATTAAAAAAATGTAATTGATGACGAATTCCCAATCAACAGTTTTCCAGGAAACCATTACGAAATTTGGCATTCCTGAGTATCAAATTATGCTTATTGAATAAAGCCATTTGTCAAACCTTGTCACTTCATTTACTGTCAAATGACGTTCGCTTTTTTTTAATTAATGCCTGTCTAAATTTTCCTTATACAGCCAATCTGATATTTATCGTTAAGCTTTTCCATTTAAAAAATATGATGCATGCGTATAGTGGAGATGTAGTCCGGGGTGGTCAACATTACCTATGTTACAAGACCCACATTACAATGACAGAAATAACAATATGACAAGTTGCCTTGTCTTTCGTGGTACGAGTTATAAATTATGAGATAATGTTAGTAGATATGGATTGAGATGGTAGTGACACGTTTTTAGTCTTATTTATATTATTACATACCGATGTTATTACTGCCTGCAATTATTTTATACATAAATTAAACTTAACTATATAAAAAACCTACCAGGATCAAATTTACAGTCTGTTCATTTATACAGTACAATAAAAAATATACCTAATAAATTGACTTTATATTAGGTTTACTGGTTATAATGCCAAGAACCCGCGAGTTAAATGAACAATGAACATCCTTTGAATATCAAGTTCGCTATTTCTCGGTAAATAAAAAAAACCGAAAATGGTATGACAGTAATCATACGGGTAAAGATCCCGAGCGTGTAATTTGCTTTAAACATATGCAAAGTTTGTTGTAGATGCGAGTTGAACCTGTTTTATTACCCAGCGAGGCTCAAATTAAAAATCTTGATAATAACAGCGTAGACATTTTTACTATACGAAACAAATCTAAAATATTTAATTTACGTTGTCATGAATATGCGACGGCTTCAACTAACAATTTAGCTATTGTATACTAGATGGCGTTTTTTAAGTTTTCATTATCTTAAACTGTCACGTCAATTATTGCAATTTCCGTGATATAATATTTATCCTTAATTAGCTAGGGATCTTATAACTTCTGGACAACTTCAGTGACTATTTTTTATATTTATGTTAAGATTCATACTTAAGAACCGTCATTTCACTATTATCAGATGGCGCTAATGCCAAATTACAAATAAATTTTACATTCAAATATGTCGCAAAAAAATTGTGAGAATAAGATTACGGTATATAAAATCGACGAATATTCCGCTGGCAAGCCTTGAGCTGGTAATGTGTCAAAAATACAAGCGAAATCATAGGGAAAGCGTTTAATCATAAAATACTGTTTACTTACTTGCTATCGTGATTCGGTAGCATAATCATTTAATTTCTTCTTTCTTCGTACTAAAATTAATGATTTTTTTCCTCATGTTTCAGGTCCCCGCTGTCCACAATGCAATGAAGACACGCCAGAGACCATAAAAATTGGACATCCAACGAAATCAATTAAAAAACGACAAAACCGAACCTATTTGAACGACAAGATCATTAAAGATGATTGAAAATAAAATTAGTCTATTAGCAATATGAATTTTTACTGTTTTCTGAAACAGTAAAATATTATAAGGTTTATTTTCTAAAAATAAAGTGTATTTTGATCTCTTTAATGAATAATTATAAATCGTTATTTATGATTTAATGCCATATTACGGTAATTTCTTCGGTGTTCTACCTAGATTTAAGATTACATAGATAAGTTTCTCTATATTGGCAGATAATCTTGTACAAATAAAAAAAATACTATCACAAAATACAAACCAAAAACTTGAGGTGCCTTACTAAGTAATTAAAAATTTTTCGCTTATTTCAAAATAAAATGTAATTCTTTAGAGGAAAATAAATGTAATCACTTAATTTTAATTAATTAATGTAAGTGTAAGAGAAACAGTCACAATTCCATTTAGTTACTAGTTAGAATAATCGAACAAATTCATTTTTAATATGCATTTATGACATTCATTACATAATAGTATTGTTTTACTCATTAATCATATGGTTGTGTATGATTTAATCACGTCCTGTAGAAACTACGAAAAACAAAACTTCAAAATCATTAATCGAACTTTTTTACACGAAACTCGTATTTTATTACAATACATCTTTTTATTGAAATGAAATATTGCATCTTTGCTGATGCAAAAAGCTTGGTTTCCAATATTAATTAATAAATTGTTTTATAGGCGTGAATTGATCCAACACAGTCATTTAGATGTAATGCTATTTTTAAGATGATAAATTTCTTGGAAGTTCAAAGCCTAAATTGATGCTTGTTAGACTTAAGTGCCTTTTGGATTTTCAACAAATTTATCGTTCACAAAATTCACGCCTTCGGTTTGAGTTTGTCGATGTTAATGTCAAAAATATTTAACTGATATGTAAACTAGTACCATATTCATGAATTTTATATCCCAAATATTCTCTGTTTAGATTTAGCTACTTCTCGTTTTTCCTATTGCTAGAATATTTTTACTCGCTGTCATGTAACTAAGTTTGAATATCCTTACGTCTCGGTCGGTAGTAAATTTATGAAATAAATAAACGAAATTATTTGAGTGTGTGTTTTTTATTTCATTCCGCTTACTTTCATTTGTTACTTGCACAACCTAAAATTAAGTAGGTCTCAGTTACTCTTTCTTATACTTAGTTAACGTCATTGCCGATCTCAACTTATACGAAAGCAACTGACTTTAGCCCTGTCTTCAATTAGTTCAATCCTTCTGTTAAAACTATTCATACGTTTACTACTTCATGACGATGATGAATACATAAGCAACTAGCGGTCCTCTCGTACGTCGTACGGGTTGAACAATTAGTTATACATGATTATTCAACATTTTATGATTTTTGTCTCATCATCATCATTAGGTTATTGTTATATTATATAAAGCCTATCATCTGGACAATCACGTGTTCTAACTACACATCAATTGTCATTAAGATCGGTCAAGCCGTTATAACGAGACATATAGACAGACAAGAGTAAAATTTTCAAAATGGTCAAATTAATGTCAGTGAGTCTTAAAGCGAATATTATGAAATTTAACAAAAAAGTGTAATGTACACACAGACAGACACTACAGATTTATATACACAGTAGTATAGATTAGCATCAGGGCACGTAATTGTTTCATTTCCGCTTACAATGCGAGAGATTATGGCTGTAATACGTCACGGTGGCCAAATGGAACGCATTGACGACTTCACACACCTCTGATAACAGCATGGGGTTTCTCTTTTTATGTAGAATTCAAAATATATTTGGAAAACAACCTCACGTAAAAGCATGGGATAATATCAAACGGTTCAGGACGACAAAAGTGCCATCTCTTGATCAATACAAGAAATATACATTCTCTAAGCATATTGCTATTTGCTAATAGATGGTGTTAGTTACGGTAAGCAGTTATTTGTAAATTTTGTACTAGATGTCACTGTGTGTTTATATTCATAGTTAATACCATGATCTCCACTCCCATCATTACGAAGAGGAGGAGAAGGACAATTATTTGCCTGTTCACGCTTTCCTCATATTTATGTCGTATTGTATTAACGACTAACATTAATGAGAGTAATTAACTACAACCACTCTCACACACCCCCGCACTAATATGTGGGTGAACAATTCAAGGGCGTTAATTTTGCTAACAAATGTTACCACGACATAATATATACTTTAGAACCTCTTCGTATTAATACAAATTCTATCAACGAAGCAACATTGCAAGATCACCTCGCTACAAATGATATACAAATAAAGGATGTAAAATATATCTATATATAAATAATAAATAAAAAATAAGCTTTTATTACTGTTCGCAACGTTTACAAGCCATAAGGTTTCCAATTAATATTTATCAACCGTATCTTATGCAATTTAATACACATTTTTTTAAATAGTAATCTTCATACACAGTAACCCTCGTAGTGGAACTAATTAAAAGTTCTACTACGTAAGTACGTAGGATAACATTATATTTCTTAGAGAAAACAGGAAATTCTATTTCTATCTCCTACTTAAAGATCTTGGCCTGTCGTAAAGTGCAGTAACTTACAGTTTAGAACAAGTGTCTAAAGCTACATTAATAGGTTCCTTCCAAATATGGCTAGGCAGTGGGGGCAACACGATCAGCGAAGGTATATGGTAAAGGGGGTCCCTTTAAACCTACACCTGGGTCGCAAGTCCCGGGATCTGCTCGGAGTTTCTCCTTCCACACGACGGACGCGACACCCGCACGGTGAATCCATGGAATGCTAACTTCGTCTCTTTCTCAACGAATATATAATATTCAAACTACATTCAAATCATCGCTTCAGCTCAAGCGTAGGTACTTAAGCAATAACAATAATTATGATCTGTTTTGCAACAAATGTATAGTTATGGTTTTATTATTTAAGTTAATCGCTTTAGGAACCTTGACTCAGCTCTGTACTTACAACACGTCTCGTCATTAAAATCCTTTCGCTTATTTTCGTTAATACCACGAAAGTTTTTTTTACATTTAGGTATAATTACAAAGATACGAGTAACTCCATTCGCACTTGCCACGTGGCGAACTGTGGTCTTGAACTCCTCTCAATATGCGAGAGAAAACCGGAATTCAGAGTGGAACAAACAGGAATCGTAATAATGTACTGCATTGGTACCTTTACCTAAGCTCTTGGTGTTATGATCATGATTGCCGTCATTGCAGCGTAACTTGTGAGGCGGACCCGTTTTTCAGGTTTCATAATAAACACACATAAAACTTAGTCAAGTTTTTTATTTAATGTCGAAGCAACTTTATTCAGAGAGCATTTGTATGATCCGCTACACAGTGAAGTACATATATAAAGAAGATACGATTCTCCTATTCTCTCCTATCCAGAATTTTGTATCGATGTACCAATTTTCTTTTACGAAGAAAGCAAATCCTTTCAGTATTTCAGTATCCCTCCCTTTTTTCACTGGGCATTATACAAGAAGGACATAGGTGTATTCGAAACTTCCCTACATGTGCCGGATAGTTATCGCGAAGGATTTAAGTGCTAGGAATCCCACGTAATAAGGGTCTTCCCCCAGGCTTCGATTACAAATTGGCCAGGCCATTGATTGAAACTCGAATGGCGGTGAAGTACTAGCGACCCTGCCGTTGGCGTTACCAAGGACATTGGTTGTTATTCATGCTTATAAGTGAACGAATAACTTAGGACCGCTTCGATTATTTTTATACTTACGTAAGCTTGATTGTTTTTAGTTGTCACGAAGTGCTCAGCATCAAACTGAACGACCTTCAAATCACCAACAATGACAAAACGAGACATTTTTCATATTATAAGTTGGGTACTTTTTTGTGGCTGGTCAACGGGCTGTAAGGTAATTAATTAGTCATCTTTGCAATTGGACATTGGGGTAAGAAGGGCTCCGTCCATTTACGATGACCATCACCCTGCCCTGCTTGTGGTGCACCTTGCTGAACAACAGACGAGGTTATGGCGAACTGTATTTTCCTGAAGGTCTTTGTACCGTTCAGTTTGATTTTGTTTCTTGGGTATAGAGGCAGGGTTCTTTGCTCGCTTGGGCATCTTCTGTTGTTCTGGATCAACCATGAAATGTTTTCCTTTCGGTTGCAGTGTAAGAGGTGGTAATAAGCAGGTCCTCCACTTCCATTTTGGCCGGTTATTTGTCGATGCCGCCTTCGGTATGTCGCTACGGGCATCCACGGGTAAGAGGAACAACTTACCGCGAGGTTGCTTCTCTGCGCGTGTATAAACATAAAAAAGATAATAACAAAAAGAGCTTTTACGCTTCGCCGATCAAGAACAACGATGCGAAGCGGCTCTTCGACACTGCAATCGAACCATGCTGGAAATATTTCATGTTTAATTTTCGAATGAATGAGATAGAAATGTATGAATTCTTGCGAGATTAAAATAAGTGGTACAAATACTAGCAAATTCCAAAAAAAACTACCTGACTTTAATACCAGAATACCTTATCAATTGTTCATAGTTAAACGCGAACTAGGAAAAATTCATGATTTATGATCATTATTATGGCATCTCCGTCGCAATATTATTCCACGTATACTTTCGAGTGTCGCTTAACCGTGGAGCACTCCATTACATTCACCAAACTGCCTAAAGTGTAAGACAGAAAAATGTATTCTACGCTTTAGGAAGCACACCATCACAGTATCGAAGTACAATGGAGTATATAAAATAGGTACCCATAATATTAAATAGATTTAATTATCATATAACATCTTACAATCAAGCAAACTTTGATGCAAAGTAACTATTGTGAAATGTGCGTTATAACAATCTAAAAACTAATGAATTAACGCATGAAACAAACATGGGCAATGACATATATCATTAACAACTCAGATACAATACAACTCGTTTCAATCGAATGTTGTTATAGACGCCCATGGAATACATTTTCCATTGCATTCTAAAATGAATTAAAATAAGTCACGCCCATTCGTCACTTCGGACATGGTTTAAAAATAACTCTTAAAATATAAAACAAATTTCAATAAATATTACAAAATGAGGTTATAATCTCACCATAATATAATGGCCCTTGACAAAGCTACTACTAATATATATAACTATATAAATCTGTAGTGCCTCTCTGTCTGTACATTCCATTTTTTCGTAAAATTTCATGGTTTGATTACTCGCTGACATAAATTTGACAATTTTGAAAATTTTTGCCTGTCTGTCTGTCTCGAGATAAGTCAACATCGCCTTAACCGGTATTAATTAAAATTGCTATATAGTGAGAATATGTGATTGTGTCTGCACAGTAACAGGCTATATAAAATATCAGTAAACCTAATCATGTCTAATCAAGGTAAAAACATAAAATTTTATAATACTTTATAGAGTAGTCCAACCCGAAGGAAGCCAGACAGGGCTGCTAGTAATAAATAATATTATTCTTCTTAAGTACATAAGTAGATACTAAAACATATCCGATGCACATAACTTATCAGGTTAAGGTTGTTTCATGTTCAATCCATTTAAATGCCCCTCGTCCCTCTCCCGCTGTTCTCTCAATCTCCTGTCCTCGTATCCATCAATACCTAAGCCTAATCTTTCGATCAGCTTCTCCGCCTTATCCCCATGAAGTTCAAAAAACTGCTTTCTCCTCCGCTGCGACACATCAGGATCAAAAATCCAGGTTTTTTTCTCGTGAATAACTGGGTATCCAATTATGTTAGTCCGAATAAACGCCCCGACAGGACCAACTTCTCCAGAATCTACAGCTCTCAACAGCACACTCAAAAAAAACAGCTGAAAAAAAAACAACTGTCAAAAGATAGGCAAGGGTCACTTGACGTTTCACTTTTTTTTTAAACACGTTTAGAATAGACTCACAGCGATCACCCGTTTCATTTTGTTAAATAAAATGCGAAAAACAAGACTTATTTGCGCGGCTCGCTCCACAGCACTGCTAGGGGCGAGCGGACCGGAGTTTATTGCAACTTTTACATTTAAAACAGTTCAGGTTGCTTAACGATCATGAATGGCTTGATACCTTGCGACACGCCGCCAGCCAAATGACTTCCAATTATGGACGTACAAGAAGTCCTATACATAAGGTATAATTACGCAATTCGCCGCAACCGTCCTTGTTGTCCGCCATATTTTTTGTTCATTTGAATTTTAAATCGACGTCAAAAGGGGTGTTTGTAACTATGACGGCTGTACGCGTGACTTAACGGTTCTTTGTGCTTATTGTTAATATTTTTGCAGGCTCACTAAAAGAACTATACTTCGCAATATTGTATTGTATGTTAATATGAATAGCCTGACTACTGATGATTCTTGGGCCTAACGATTTGTCCGAGTTTTATAGCAATAAAGATAAAAGTGTAAGTAATGGCGATCTAACAATATAACTAGAAACATGACGATATATTCGAACTTATACATAGGTTCTTTTTATATCAAAAGCTGACGAACGAACAGACAGGCCACCTGATGATCAGTGCTCAGCTCCGCGAATTGACGTCAAAAACATTACTATAATTGCCATTCAATTCATAAATGTCTTAGAGACTGAAGAACATATTTTTTTGACATACGGTGTTAAATACTTAACACAGTGATGTTAACAATGTCAATGAAACGCTATTGAATCTTTTTAAAATGTTTTTATTGCCATGACATATGTAATTAACGCCATACATATATGCTATAAAATTACGAATGAAATTGACGAAAAGCATTGATATCTTTCATTCGAAACTTGATGTACGCCCTGTGTTCTTTGACTTCAATTCAAAATTTTGTCATAAAAATTATCTATAGCTAATAAACAGTTTTAATTGTCATTGCTCCAAATTATTCTTTTCCCGCCTAATTTAAAGTTCGAATACATTGTGATTGGCAGTTCAGCGAGAAGTCTCTGTAAAATCGACGCGCGCCGCTCGTTCGAAAAATCAATAAATGTGACATCCACATAACCTCTCTTGACGGTCGTGTATTTGTTTTCATGGTACATTTAAGTTTTTATACTAGTTTGTTAATTAACTGTACAAAATGATGCAAGAATACGACGACGATTTCTTCTTTGAAGAAGACAAAATGTGCGTATAAACGAATTTGTGTTCTGCGGACATCATTATCAATACTAAACTTATCAGTTCCTTCCTCTATGTTGCAGAGTGTTATCTTTTGTTTGAGTGGATAGTTGGCTTTGTTTTCGCGAGGAAAATATAATTTTGTATAGTTTATTTGTGTGCCCGCACAAGATGTACCCCTTCTATGATCCAAAGTTTGGTTTCCCCATGATTGGCGTCAACTTCAATATGTTTGAGGACAAAATGTAATTAAAAATTTAACATGTATTTATTTACGGTTTAGTGTTTGTAATTTAAAAGAATCTTTGGTTTTTCTCATTAGTTTAGTGTGTAAAATGAAATCAAAACTAATACTTATAGCCTTTAGTTTTTTATTGTTTAATTTAATTGGTGTTATATTTGTTCAATAAATAAGTGAGTATTATTGACTAACTGTTAAATAACTTACAATATTGAAACTTACTTCGCTATATATGTTTTTCTTATATACTTTTTATATAAAACTTTCAATAGTATTTAGGTACTTATTTATTGCTAAGTATAACAAAACTCATAATTCAATGTTTAAACAATCATAGTGATCATTAAAGTTAAGCGTAGCTACACATAAGACGGCAGCCAGTTCAAAGTTTAATTGAACAATATAGTCATTTTTCATAATTAGAGACAAAACTTTGGTATATTATTTTCTGTATTCAGATATAATTGTTCACTTCTGAGATTAATTTCAATGCGGTACCAATTACTAAACTAGTTTTTAGACCATTTGTGACTAGTTTATTTCAATTGGCTACATGCCCTTTAACTAAATTAGAAAGGCTGCACTAGTTAATATTTTAGTTTTAGCCGTATTGGGGTGGCTTAGAATACTACCCCCAATCCCATGCTGGTAAAACAGGGTGTCGTAAGAGGCGACAGATGCCAGCCTGCTTGGTGGTAGGGCTTCGCGTGTGGATTGTATTATCGGTATTATTATTAAGTCATTAATATTATTACTAGTATTATTATCTTTCCGTGATGCCTGGTTGGCTAGCTACCACCCTCCTGCTCGAGTCAGCCGCCGAACGACTCGTCGTGTTCCGGTGGGGGGTATGAGAGCCAGTACCTTCTTTCTAACCTTCTAATTTCCTGGCCGACATCGCATCGGTGATACCTTTGGTCTTGCTGATGTCCATGAGCGACGGTTACCATCGGGTGACTCGTATGTTCGTTTGTCGGCTATTAACATAAAAGAAAAATTATTTAAAAATCAAAATTTCATTTATTTTCTGTTGACTAGCAATCCGTCACCCGCGGAATCTAATAACATCAATAAAAACTTACTTCCCACAATTGACAAGTAAGTACAAAATCGGTTTCCCTAATCTAAAAAGTGTAAGTCTCATAAAATCTTTATTTCAATATTTTTTTATATCCAGTGCCGTAATAAGTGTCCAAGAAGATCCGATTTTACATACTGAAATCAACGACCCGATCGAAAAGTAAGTTTATATTTCATTTTAGCAATTAAATTTATAACTGATTATACTGACGCCATAGTGACGTGTTCAGTCAGATATGTCTACCTATTCCTGAGGGCTGAGATGGAATGGCACAATAAGTGTTTAAGTTACCGTCAAACTGAAACACGAGGGTGCCCGTAACTATTTACACTTCATCGTGAAATGAAGGCTTACACTATTTACCAATGAACTTTATTAAAATACATGTACGCATGTAGAAACTTAGCTTAAATTTCTTAAATTTGTAAAAAAAAAAAGAAAAACAATTTTGATACGTATGTCCAATTTTGAGTTTCCATATTTAAATTCACGAAGTTAACAAACGCCATCTCTGTTTTAATAATAATACTATACTCGCAAACATTAGAAAGACAATTCCGTTAATATAAACACCTTGTATTTCAGTAAAATGAAAGTGGAAGAAGTATCAGTGCCCACAGATTGCGTGTTTAACGATATGAGACGAGACCGATACATGATCCGACACCAGGACCTGATGTGAGCTTCAGGAACATTCTAGAAGTACTAGAGATACGCTAGAATATATCATTTTGTTTCATGTTACATCCAAGAGAGCTCAGTGTGTTTTAAACTGTTGTGTTAGTAGTTTTGCTAAAAGTTTTATGTATAAAAAGTGATTACAATAGAAGAAAGGCATATTTCACCTGGGCGAATTAAGTCTACTATATTTGCAATAGCAAAGCATAATCAACAAGTAGTTTACTAAAAAACAATAATCTTAATTCACCTCAGTGATTTGCTAAAAGGAAATAAATGGACCGAAGCGCGTCCACGACGTTTAAATTTCACATAGACTACTCAAATTTTTGTCATATTTGTAAATATTAATACATCCAATTTTTATAAATACCTTCTTTCTAATCATTAGCGTTTATGATAGTCATTAAGTCACATTAAAATTGCAATTATTGCGAAAGTCAAATGTATAGCAAATTTGCAAGCAATCTACCCTAAAACGACCACATTCAAACCACAACATAAAGTTTATGATTGCCATAATAATTTACAAGTTAATATAATATGGGAGTCTCACAGCATTAGATCAAGAAAAAACCCAAAGTTCATCGATAATTCACCTTGAAAAGATCCGGAATATTGAGATGAAAGTAAAATGAATTTACATATATGATATTACCACAGTTCACAACAGATATCCGCAGAATACCGATTAGAGAATTAATGATAATAGACGTTTGAAAGATAGAGTTCAAGGCAAATAAGGTTTGTAACGTTTCTTTATATCTCCTTGACCTACAGACAATGTAACATATTATTAGCGATGGTGAAATTTGAAATCTTCTATACAACGTATTAGGGATGTAGGGATATGAAATTTCGAATCTGGATACGGATACGGGTATATGAATAGTATTTTTCCGGTTACAGTTATGGATGTGAAATAATTTCGGATTATCCGATTGTTTTAGATAATTTCGGTTGCGGTTATTACATTATTTAGGAATCGGAAATAAATATATAATGTATTTACAAGGTAACACTTTCACCTTATTTCTATATATTATCTGGTATTACAGTCCCAGAAAAGAATAAAAGCCTTAAAAACAAAGACTGTCTAACAATGAGAGCGACGTGAATAACGGCTCGGCCGGCGAAAACCTGATATAAAGTTATTTATTTTCACTCTGCCGCAATCCAAAATTATACGAAATTTTTTTAACAGATTCCATTACTGGGTCTGATAATTTTTTTTTTCGGATACCCGATAGCGTCGGTTACGGTTGCGGAGCTCGATAACATCCCTACATCGTTTATATTTAAATATTCCAAGCCGTGATCGGTTCCCCAGCGCTTGTCGTCCTTTGAACGATATGGCCTACCCACTGTCATTTCAATTAGCCGATTCTGCGAGCTGTGCTGGTACTGGTTTTTAGTCTATCCACGCATATGTCCAATGCTTCCTAGTATATTTTGCTTAAACGCAGTCTCTACTCTGCCCTTTTCAGCAGCTGTCAACGCGGAAATTTTGCAATTTCACAAATAAAATTTACAGATGTGTCTGCGTTAAGATCATTAATAGGTTAATTAAAATATAAATTTAAATCGTTTATTTTTAAAACATTTATTATGGATTGTCTAACGAAAGTTGAAAAATTATTAATAAAATATTAATGGCCATAATCAATTAATAACGTTCCGTTTCCAATTTTTTTTATTGGTAACACTGAAGGTCGTCAATAGCTACTGAATAAAAAAAAGAAAAACGTTGACAAACAACGATATTAAACTAATTTGTCTTTACCTATTTATATCAATGTACATTATAATAATCTCACTGCGGAATCGGTGATTACTCGATTCGAGATCCTATGAGATGATATCAGATGTGACATTACAGAATTACCTTACATATCTTTGGTGGATGTGGTCGGCATTGTTATTGCTATGTCAACTTGATAGCCTTCACTATTCTCTTAGTGTCGGTGGTTTCATACCGCACTAGTAACCCGTCTTTGCTTCATCTGGAAAATTCTGCGAGAACAGATCCTTCGGTTTGGAGGATGAAAAATATCCTACATTTTGGCCCGTACGCGTAAAATTAGTTCCAAATATATCAAACATCATATAAATATTACAATTGGTTAGGGCTATATGCGTACAGATAAACAAACGAAAATTCCAAAAAAAATATTTTTAAACTTTTTAAACTTTATTATTGAATACAAAGCTTACCTACATTAAAACTTACAAATAAATTCCATGTACGAATGAAGCGCCGTTAAAGTGTTGTTATTAATATAATAAATAATAGTACTTATAAAACTTTAACCGTTCACTTTCTGTACATGATGGATATGTGAGAAAAACTATTGTTAGGGGCCCTTTATTAACGCAATAAAATCCGAAATAATTGTTAAAATTTCTGTCTGTTTTTCTGTGAGTTTGTGCGCGCTAATCACAGAACGGCTTATTCGGCTTTTTACTAACGTATTGCAGTAAGTAACACTTAATATTTAAAGTCTATTTAATTTCAATTTGATGATAAATAAATAAAATATAAATTAATATATTTGAAATGCAAAGAACGAGAAAAACTCAATCCTAAAACAATGCAGGTGCCATTTCTGAGCGTAAAGCGTAGTTTTTCTGAAGCGAAGCGACGGCGGTTTACTAATTATAAATATAGATGATACATAAATTCACTCGTTTTCTCTTGTAATAGTTGCCAATCGTTGCCAATAGTTGCCTTTTTGTAATCACCACAACTCAGTGATACCTACACAGAAATATTACCCTGTTCGCAGAAACATATTTGTGAAAGAGTTCCAATAACACCACCTTCAGGTTTTAGTGTCAGAATACAGTAGCCATTGTGATATAGAATGCTAGTTTTTTTTTATTTTATAATATAGTATTAACAATATAAGCTAAATAACTTTTGTTAAGCTAGACTATAGTAATATAAACATTGTTTATATTAGTACTTGTTTTTTTTTGGGTTCTGAATATATTTCATTGATAAAAAAAATCTATTATTATGTTAACAACCTAACGACCTCTTTTATACAATCAACTAACAGAGACCTCTAACGGGAGCAGTCAGATTCATATATCTCTGGCACCGGCCGGGGAAGGGCGTTGATGGTGGACGCATTTAATAAATTATAAACAGCTTCTGCAATTTAATTAGATTGTAAAATTATACTGTATTTTGAGATGAGTTTGCGCAAATAACGCAAGAAACTGTGTAATCCAATCTTCTGACATCGAAGGCGATGAAAAACTTAGTCTGTGCTGAATGAATTTTAACGTAAAAACTTAGCTTTATTTTACAAAATTGAGTAATAATATACTGGAATAATTTTATGCAAAAATATTTTGAGGGCCTAGCATATTATTGCTAATGATCAAAACCTTATATCCTTATAGTGATTATCATTCTCTCTTCTGATTTTCTGTGCCCTGAAGAAACTATCATGAATGTATTGTTTTCCTATGAACTATCCATGCAACATGTGGATTGTAACGGTATTTTAGAATAGAGAGATGCCTCGATGGTTCTGCTATTATTAGTTACTCTTCCTAAGTCATTACTTAAAAATCGTCTTCAAAAACCTTATTAGGAAGATCCTTTTTGATATGTTGATGAGTCATCGCAGTCAGTAAATCATACTCAAATGTTTGAATCGTTGTAACTTGTGTGTGAGTTGGCGCAAATTAATATAATCCAAAATTTATTTTAAGGAACATGTTGTGATTTCCAGGGGGATGACCGTCACTTCTGGAAGCGTAACGCTGAACAAAGACGAGAAAAACCTAATAGGAATCAGTATAGGTGGAGGGGCTCCATTGTGCCCTTGCCTGTATATAGTTCAGGTAATTTCAATTAGTGTCTAGTGTGAAATGTCTCTTATTCGGATGGTTTGGGATGCTAATAGGTCGGTTGGCAATCACCGAAAACCGAGTGTAACATGTTACACCAAAAAATTTACTATAATCCTGAAAATGATATTTTTCAAAAAATATATGAAAATGGTTGACATTAAATTCGAGCTGCAGCTGGATAGCATGTACTTATCTATCTCATAGGTCACACATCTGCTAGTTTCACATAAATAATACTCCTTAATGCCGTGAAGAAAAATAATATGAGAGAGTCTGTATAAGTACCTCAGACCACCGTTGGCCGTCGGATAAAATCTGCCGATTTGTACTCGGGTGGTGTTGTGTATTAAAAATTTAAAAGAATTTTTAATGATTTTAAAAGAAATTATGTCTAACCACGAATTACTATTAGATATAGATGTATTCCAGATATTCGACAACACTCCAGCTGAGAAAGACGGTACTCTGCAAAGCGGTGATGAACTGGTTGGAGTTAACGGGCAATCGGTGAAAGGCAAGACTAAAGTAGAGGTTGCTAAAATGATACAAGCTGCTAAAGTAAGTTGACTTCAGAATAGGAAATAATAAGTTGAAATATAATTTTGATACATAAAGTAATTTAGCAGAAAAACCAAATAGCATAACAGAGGTCCATTCAAGTTGAAGTTCGTTCCACACCACTAAATCCCATTCCACATTTTAATCTTACGGTGTTTTAAATAGGACCTAAATTATTCATTATAGAACGCGTTTCAGCAACTTACTATATACAAAATTGCGGTTTTTGTTCTAAATCTATATACTAAGCCTAGATCAATTGCTTTTAATTCTACTCATTTGAAAACATTTAGCTCAACTTGCTGTTGTATGACTTCGAAAATGATTATGGCTTAATGTTTAAATTTTATAACAAATTATTAATTTCAGGACGAAGTAACGATAAATTACAATAAACTTCACGCAGATCCAAAGCAAGGAAAGTCCTTGGACATCATAATGAAGAAAATGAAGCATCGTCTGGTGGAGAATATGTCATCCGGGACCGCTGATGCCCTGGGTCTATCCAGGGCAATTCTCTCGAATGATTCTTTGGTCGCCAAACTTAACGAGATGAGAGAGACAGAAAATACATACAAACGATTAGTTGAACATGCGAAAAGGTAAGTTCATTAATTGTTCATTGCATGGCATATTGAGCAGAGTTTAGCAATTTAGCTGTAATTAATCACAGAATTGGAAATTTTATGGCTTTGTCAAATTCATTTTATGTAGATGCTTAAAATTGTCGTTATGATGATAAACCGTTGATAGTAGAAAGTAACCACTACACGGGAACATCCGTATAAGGAGTAGCACACCGATGCGTTCCTGGCCAACCAGGATGAAGGGAACCTGCTTGGAATACAGTATAATTAATTATAAAATCACAATTCCAGAATGTTGAAGTCGTATTTCGACCTACTGCAAACCTACAAATCCATTGGTGATATTTTCGCGTCGATTGGCGTGCGAGAGCCCCAAGCTAGAGCTTCCGAGGCATTCACCAAGTTCGGTCAATACCATCGGTCGCTAGAGAGAGACGGCATCAAAATGCTAAAAACATTAAAGCCGGTACGTAATGTTTTATTTAGAAACAACGACATTAGAAGTGCTACATTAATGGGTGGCTTTAAATTGAATAACCGACAAACGAGCAGACGAGCTACCTGATGGTATGTGGTCACCGTCGCCTATGGACATCAGCTAGACCAAAGGTATCACTGATGCATTTTCAGCCAGGGAATGAGAGGAAGTTAAGAAAAAAAGTACTGGCTCTCAAGCACCCAGCCGGAACACGACGAGTCGTTTGGCGGCTGACTCGAGCACGAGGGTGGTAGCTAGCCAGGCATGCTTCACGGAAGGATAATTATATCAGTAATAATATAATATAATAATATATTGTCTGTCTATATACCCTATACAATATTTTAATAAAAATTTCGTGTTGTTCCAAGTACCAATTTTTTTTAAATTTTGCACTCATATCCAGAACCGATGATAATACAATAGTTTACCATACCACATTTAGCTTCTTTTGTATGTAAATGTCAAGGAACTTACTCTTCAAAAATGTTTTAACACGACAGAGGTTCTACATTTTTGTACCCTTTGACTGAAAGTCGGAAAAAAATTTGGTAGATTTATTAATGCATGTCGGGTACATTTCAGTATAGTGACATGAAAGCATTAATTTCACCATAAACCAGTTCGTATTAATCTAAAATACTTGACACTCCTAAAGCTAAGCTCTAATTATATCATATAGTTTTCGATCGATTACCCTTACGATTACGCTAAGAAGAAGATTAACTTTGAAACTGAAATGCACAATGCTTTTGGTTCGACTCCGCTAAACGACTTAGCGACTCCGGTTGTTACCTCCTTGGTAATTTTCTTCATTCGTTATTTTCAGATTCTTGCAGACATGGGCACTTATCTTCATAAAGCCATTCCCGATACGAAGCTGACAATACGAAAATACGCGGATACTAAATTCGAGTATCTCTCCTACTGCCTCAAAGTGAAAGAGATGGACGATGAGGAATATGGATACAATGCCTTGCAGGAGCCATTGTATCGAGTAGAGACGGGCAATTACGAGTACAGGTAACATAGATTTTGGGGTATGAACAGTTCATTTGTTCTTGACCCCGATCATCGTGGTGTAACATGTTTGAAATAGCCAAGGCGTTAGAAAAATTTCCTTTCTGTTGAAGTACGCAGAACTCTTTACCATTCAGTGTCAACGGCAGCAGCTCTCGTGCATGGTGGCAAGGTTTACAAGTCTGGCAGCTACCTACCTCATAAAATCAATCGCGAAGTCTTTAATGCGCGTATAGGTTGCAATGTTGAAAAGTTTGTTAACAAACGACTTCAGCACTTTACTACTGATCGGTATCACGTCATTGCATCTCTGGTGTTCCATTTTCTTATTTACCAACTATTAAGGTAAGGAATACTAATGATCTGGACCATGTTATAGTGAAATTTGAAACCAAGTTCTTAAAATACAGGATATTGTGTTATGTGTGGTTCAATGTTATTACCAGCTCTCGTTAATCTGTCGCATTCTTTGGTTTTTGCTATTGTAAATTTTTACAGCCTTTACAGAAATCGTGTACCTATATCGAAATACGATGATTGAACGTCAAACACTGTTCTGCAACATGGCCTCATTCCATTACTGTGATATGTACAATATATGTACTGCAGCTCGCATATTCTGGTATAGGTAAATGTCCTGAGTGAACAATATTCCTACAAAATCTGTAACTTTCCACCGTACAATTAACTAAATTCGTGATTTTCGTAGCCAAAGTCAAAGCGTATTCGTATTATTAGGTCATCGGACCTAGATGAGGCGTCAATACAGTTATACCATCGCTTTTTATACCGGAACAAACCCCGATACCGAGTGGCCTAGGGTATTGTAAAGTAAAATTTTATAAATACATTAATATTCACGGTAAGAGTGATACATAATTTTTAAACGCGCTTACACTTTACGCTCTTCCCGAAACTCTCTAAGAAATCCGGGAAAAGGTCTTCCTTCGCACGTCCCGCACAATTTACTTGATTATACGTCTCTGTTTTCCAACTTTTACGTTACGGTGTAGTTTGTCATTACAAGTTAAGCTATTCCGCAGGCTAATTCTTCGCTGCCGTCAAGATGCAAGAGCGAGATTCGCGAAACGTAGACTGGACGTTTTGGTCAAACTCGAGCTACTCGAAAACAAGAAGACCCAAGACGTGGCTTATCAGTTGAAGAGGTTTATACAAGGGCTAGCGGTTTATCACAAGTAAATGTTCATGTTACTTAAAGGTAGTTCGCTTCATTCCCAAAGATTTATAGTTCTTAATATGGAACAAAATTGAACCCTGAATCAATTTTAGTTATTTTAGTTAAATTTAGAAACTATCTCCGTTCAAACTATCTTCAATCTTTTAACTAACTGTGTAAACTGTGAAATGAGCTTTCTTCGGTGGTTTTCCCGGAGAACTTTGTCATGCGGTTCTTCAAAAAAGGCATAAAAAGCTCTCCTTCAGGGCAGCCGATGCATTGGCGACTCCACTCGGATGGCACATGTCTACAGGCGACGGTGATTACTTAACATGAAGTGGTTCGTCAACTTTTTTCGCTAGTTCTTAAAATCATAAAAAATCGAATAAATAAATTCCAATGGAATTTAGGAACTCGATTTAAAAAAAGGTCACATAAAATTCTTTGTGGAATTAAAAAAATTGTATTTTTATAATTTACAGCACTATTTTATGGCTGTGTGATTTTAATCCCCTTTCAAAGTCTTAAAAACATCATTGCGTAAAAAAAGTGAATGTTAACACTATCGCACAAAGCGTATACACAGATAATTGCAAAAAATCAAGACCCCAAAATTACACAAACATTATCAGTCTCGTTAAATGTCTGTCTCACCTTATCTCTTTTGTCCTTCATTCACCGTGAAAGCATCACGAACTACGCTACAGGTTCGGAATTGTGAACAAAAATTTAATATTATGATAAAATTTGAAAAATTTCGTATTTCAATTTTATTAAAATTAAATTGAATGTTTTCAGCGAAACTATGGACCATTTGAAGGAAAATTGCGGTCTATTTCCAGTGGAGGTGGATTTATCACAAAACGCCTTTCAGTATAAGTCTACGGCGCAGATTAATCAGGTAAAATATAGGGGTAATATTTTTTGTATAAATAAACTGATTTTACTTTGAGTGTTACTAATTTTGCTGAAAAAAACGGTTTAACTAACTAGAATCCCTTCTTAATAGTTACATCCATTACTTCAGTGCTAGATAATATAACTACATTATCCAATTATATCATCAACTGACTGTCTATTCGTCAAACTCGTAATTCTATAATACCACATCTATAACACTGTGATTTCCTGGCTGTTAATGCCATTGATGCCAGTTATCCTTTGGACAAAAATTTTATAAGGTAACAATAAAATGCATATAAATAAATATATGATTAATCAACAGGACAGCCTAGACGATGACGAAGAAATAGAATTCGGCAAGGAAATTAAAGAGTATCACGATATTTGCGACGAAAATACCCGAGATGCTAAAGTTTCAAATCGGCGGGAAACCAAAGACAAGGATGACACCGACTCCTCGGAACAACTTCTCCCAGGATTAACTAACGTTTCGCTGACAGATGTCAAAACTGACAGTGACAACCTGACGCTTTTGACAGAGTTAGGTTTGGTCGACGCAAACACTACCGATGAGTTTGGAGACTTCCAAAACGGATTGCTAGATGACTTCGTGCCTAAAAGCCGAAACGCTTCAGAAGATGCTTTTGATAAACTTCTTAATGATTTGTGTCAATAGAATTTAATTATCTTAGAAGAAATTGTTGATTTCTCCCCATGTTAGGCTCCATGTTAGGCTCCATGCCCAACGTCGTTACAAATTGGGCAGCTTCCATCATTCATAGACTCCCATCAGTTAAATCGATTAGTCATACAGTTGATCCGATGGGAATATTTGTTAAACATTATTTATTTATTCGTGCACTGAAATTATCATAAACAAACTATATTTATATAAAATTATTTATTCCGACAAGAAATCTCTGTCCACTAGTCAAATTTCACCGTTTGATTTACTGAGAGTGCTGGAAAAGATTTCATTTTTTGTTTTTTAATTGATTTCAAAATTACCAGTAAACCATTAGAAATTTATTTATACATACAAGTTTGCTTATTAACCAGAATGAACTAAATTCCCTAAAGTTTGAACATTGACCTATTAATGGAAGAAACATTGACTTTTGATAATCTACTAAGGGTGGTTTACATTTTATTCCAATAATTGACACTATTTTACTAGGAATAAATTTCGGCTAGTTTAAAATTAATCAACTGATCTAATAGGAATTAAATGAAACTAGTTAAAGTATATAACAAAAACTATAAATTTTATTACTATTTATATATTTATTTAGATAGGTATGTGTACAATAAAGTTATATTACGACAACTGAGGCTTTTATTTCTGGAACCGATTGCGGTCTTCGATTATTCATGTTTGTACTTCTGCTGTTAAATACAAAGTAATTATAAAATATGCTTACAGTACTTACGATGAACGGGCCAATTTAGTTGCTAATTAAACGGGCCTGCACGATACCTTAAATCTCATAATGTGTTCCGCAGTGTTAAATCTAATTATTGAAGATAAAATAACAATAATAGTTATATTGCTATGTTAAATATCATTGTTATTTCCAGCTCTTAAACGAGATCGCTGCGGAATATGTTGTGAATTTGATTTGTAATTTTACAGAATGACCGTGCAGTTCATTTGATGACAAATGTTCTATTTAACGACTCAATTCAAATAAAATCTGTTATGCTTCATCGTACGGAAGGTACAAATTAATAGCAGTCCATCGGAAGATGAAGTGTACTAAAATTTATACAATAAAGATAATTAGAACTGTCTTCTTGACAGTTCGAATCAGAATCAGAATATTCGATTACCTGCAAGGAATTAACCTTATAGAAACAATAAGACCCTTTTTACATGGGTATTCTTCCACACGCGATGCTTAAAAACGTGATTCCACTAATTTTATACTCGTGAATTGTCCCGCTGCTGGACTGGAGATTAAAATCAGCGTAGCACTCCGTACTCATTAAAGAATATTTTGGTGAACTCTCATACTCATGTTCGTTAACATTAAAAACGAAAAAAAACTGGCATAAAACTTTTGAGATGTGTACCTGGGCAAGTGCTGGAGACTGGCATTCAAGTCACTAGTCTACGACTATTTGTAAACCAATTTTACTTCAACACATTGCAAGCTGACTACAGGTAACGTGTCTGCTCGTAATTGAGGAGTTCTAGAGCTCACTCCACACCACCGATGAATAATGGAGAGGTTAATGGCCTACCCAAATGTCGAAAATTTGGCTCTTGGCCCATGGCACAACATGGCTCAACTATCGACTATCGGACACGCTCGCAGTTCCTTACTAACACATATGACACCCACAAGCCGGTCATTCTACGAGCGCTTCACGAAAAGCAAATTAATTTACATTGGTGTCAAAAACACTGAAGAGTAACCCGTGCCCTTTACAGACTTAAGAATATGATTCCCAAAGGAAAACTATGTAACATCATTTTGAGATATATTAAAAAATACTGACTATGCCCATAAATAATAGAACATTAGAAAGCCAAACGCATGCAATAAAACCTTGGGTCTAATTTGAAACTTAACTACGTGAGTTCGTTAAGACTGTTTAATTTCCGGCTTGAAATCTCATATTCACTTATCAGGCACTCATATCGGTAATAATAATTAGGTCCTTTCCTGTCAGTTCTAATACATGATTCATGATTGGATGTTTTCAATCTGTGTATTAATTACCTTCAAAAATAACAATTTTACTTCTAAGGGGTACCTCCTGCCTAGCACTAGGACGGCGCGATAATTTGTTGAAATTGTCACTATTCAACCCACTTTATACCAGAAATGCGATATTAAACACCTATTCAATAATTTCACCTATCGCGGAAAATATACTCTAAAATGGGCTATACCTACTCCCATGACAGTCTGTTTCTGATGCTGGCAAACACGTCACACCTGTCAGTGATGACGACCATAGGAATTAATTCCCGGGCAAGCCAGAGATTTATATAAAAAACACATGTTTTTATGTCGTGGTTGTATTGACTGTGTTCTTAGCCATCAATCTCACAGGAAACTCTAATACGATGTTGTGAGTTTGAAAAAGTTAATTCCTCTTATACCTTGCAATTTTTGGTAGCAACTCTCCATTGCTATTCCCTTCATAGTAAACTATTTTACAATTACATTTTATTTATAACTTCAAATTAATGATCAAAATGATGGACATGCACGTGTTCTCTTTCATGTTCAAAGTAATGTTTGAGACGGTCTACTTGATGCGGGTCCACTACAAACGGTTCCTTCTTGTAGTGGGGCACGAAGAGCTTGGGGGGGTGTATCGGGTGCGGATG
>PDGT01000095.1:272136-299065 GCA_003671415.1 Megathymus violae | reverse complement strand
GGTGGTGGGGGGCGGGGAAGATATTCAACACGTCGAGCTGATGCAGCTTGTGAAAGTCAATATCCCCGGCGAGTTTGTGGATCTTAGCTTTTGCTGTATCCTTGATTTCTTTCAACGTCTTCAGCCCCGATGCCACTTTCTCCGTTAACTTTTGAAGCTCAACTGTCCCCGTCGCAATGTGGATTATGAGAAGAAGTGATATCTGGAACGAAAACGAAACATTTCACCGTTGCCATCAGTACAGCCCATAACTTTCCCGCTGCAGATCTCTTCCCGCATAATGATGAATACAGCTAACACATATTTGAAAACATTACGAAAAGCTCTCAAGTATGCAGATTTCCGTAAAAAAAACTAAATTGGATTAAAGAATATTATCATTACCAACAGCATATTACAGTTAGATTAAGCAAATAATAAATAAATTCTCCTTAGCGAGAAGGTGCTCATGAAATATGATGTCCTTGGTGAATAATTTACACTTCACTAAGCTAAATAAAATACTATTTTAGTGTCATTTTTCTATATTAGTGTTATTTATCTATCTCCTAAATTTCATTACTTCGACCAGTCTTCTGCATCCCTATCTTTTCTTTGTTATATACCTCTCGGCATATAATACAACACTTAATTTAATTACATAAAAATAATCCCAAACGATAATATAACAGTTTTTGCTGTTCGATAAAATTACGTCTCGAAAAAGTAAGTTATATGTAGATTAATACAATCATGGAATTAATTACACAGAGTATCTAAAAACTGGAATATTTCAAATCAGTCCTTACATTTGTATATCAAAGAAGGTTCTTCAAAAATTACAATAGTCAAAGAGGAAAGAAATGGTATAGTTTTGTTTTATTTCGGAGTTGTTACCGAAATATTTTGAGAAATCACCTTTAGTAACATAATTTGCACTTGATTTTTATGATAATTATTTCCACATACTTTCTGCCTTATGAGAAATATATAGAATTTCTTATTTTAATTTATATAACATTATAATTAATTTAAATACAAATTTTATCATATACTTACAACAATAAAAGCCCTCATGGTGGATGATGGCCACAACACCTATTGATCGACTGGCTGCTCATGATGCATCGATAATAATATAAAGGGTTGCAAGCAAATCACAAAATCAGGGAGCTATTCTCAACTTCGATTGATATCGCTACAATCATTCACAATGCACGCATCGAAAGAGAATCCTTTCTAATGTTAACAGTGCAACATTGTTGGGCAAAGGCTGCGTCCTTCCTTCACTACAAACCAACCTTCCCCCGTGGTGCAACCTGGTATGCAACGTACAAGGCAAAGTTGCTAGGTTCCTTTGTTTCAGCAATCAACGTCCATCATCATCTGATTTAGTACCATACAACTCAATCCGGATGATATCCTTGTATGGTGGCATAATTCTTTATCTGCCTGGCTACCAGTCATACTCCTTAAGGTATGGTGAGATGTTTTAACGTATTTTAGTCGTAGTTTTAGAGAACTATTTAATAGGCGTGTTGACCGTTTCCTTCTTGGTCAGGAAACGCTACTGTTGTTACAAATGTCCATAGAAATCGGTTACCGCGTCCTGAGTTACCAGTCCTACATTACATGTCGAACAGAAAATGTCTAAAACGTAGATAATAGCGCCGGTTCTGAAGCAGGTGAAAGTGTGGGCATCGAAATTCAGCGCGCAAGGTTAGCGCCGCGCACCGTGCATCCCAATCATTAGGTACACGCAGATTATGTATTCCTGTACTACGGACCACTTAATGAGCTACCAACGAACTCCACTTATGAAGGACAGTGTACATTCTTATTGCATTGATAATACTTTTAGCAGCAGTGATGGACGCTCAAGTTCAAGTCTTATTACGATAACTATAGGAGCCAATAAGAGATACAAATATAAAGTGACGACATCTGACGACCCCGGTAGTGACGCTGCTTGCCGATCGTGGAGTCCCGGGTTCGATTTCCGGCCGAGGCAGACATTTATGTGATAGATAAAAGATTGTTCTCGGATCGTGGGTGTTTGTGATGTTATATGTGTATATGTCCACGTCACCCGCAACATAGCGAATCCTAGGGTGAAAATGTGTGTGTGTGAAAGTTTATAAAAAAAAGAAGTTATTACGTTGTTGACAAAATGCGGTGACACTCCTATCTCTACCTACTCCGGGTGACCTCAGGTTTCGTAATGATAGGTCATAATGGCATTAGCTTCACACTGCTAATTTTAAACACCTCGAGGTTCTTCATTGGTACATGTAGATTCAAAGGTGAATGAGTGGGCTGTCAAAAGTTAACGCGTTCAGTATCTTAGACTTCATAACCACTTACCGTCAGGTGGGATTGTTGTTAAGCATTTTATGTAAAAAAGACCAAAACAATTCATATAGAAATATATTGTAAGAATACGGTCAATAATCATAGAAATTCCGTCATATTTTAATTTAACATTGTATTACTGGAAATGTAATTATTGGAACAATAACAATATATTGCACTAATGAATTGTTAATTTTAATTTACTTTGACCTATGTATTACGTTACTGATAACCGCAATGATATCGTTGCGAGACCACATAACTAACAGGACAAGAGGCAACGGAATATGTCCTGGATAAGACTACTAAGGAAGGTCACCTTACTAAGACTTACGAAGCGCGTATAATACATTAAGTATTGATAAAATTTTATTCCAAAATGCAATGTAAAATAGATATTATGCAAAAGGCATAGTCCACCACTAGACTTCAAACACTTGAGAAAGTTATAACTAGCCGGTATACTAGCCGCGTCGCTCCCATTATATACAGTTTTTATTAAATAATTTAAGGCTATTGCTTTTTCTGTGACTGTAATAACAAATAATACCTAGAATTAAAGCCAAACTGTTATCTTGTAAACACATATTTTTCTCCAAGTCCTAAATCGTCTAATATCCGTAACTGAAATTATCTGAACAATCGGGCAATTCGAAATAATTTCATACCCTTAACCGAAACCGGTAAAATATTATTCAGATATCCGTATCCACATCCAGATCCGAAATCTCATATCCATAACACCCTTAGTCTTAACATCTTTCGAGCGTGGCACTTTCGGTCGGTTCCTTTAACGATCTACCCCTTATTGCAGGTTAACGGGCCGTTTCATTGTTTTACAAACTTACCTATCTTTGGTAACAGATCCTCGGAGATAATGACCAATCCGATGGATATTAATTATCTGTACCTTCATTTATTATAATGCAATATTAGCTTTTGTTTATTATTATTATTGTTTATTGTTTTAGCCGTATTGGGGCGGCATAGAATACTCCCCCCAATCCCATGCTGGCAGAACAAGGTGTCGTAAGAGGCGACAGAAGCCAGCCTGCTTGGTGAAAGGGCTTCGCGTATGGATTATATTATCAGTGTTATTATTAAGTCATTAATATCAATACTGGTATTATTATCTTTCCGTAAAGCCTGCCCGGCTAGCTACCACCCTCCTGCTTGAATCAGCCGCCAAACGACTCGTCGTGTTCCGGCTGAGAGCTTGAGAGCCAGTACCTTCTTAATAAACTTCTTCACATTTCCTGGCCGATAACGCATCAGTGATACCTTTGGTCTTGCTGATGTGCATGGGCGACGGTGACCACTTACCATCGGGTGGCTCGTCTGCTGGTTTGTCGGCTATTAACATAAAAAAATATACAATTACAGGTACTAAAGTAATATTTTTATCAGTAGTAAGGGATAAATAGGTTGTAGAAACCTGCTCTTTGTCCAAACTCTTTGTCCAAAGTGACTCATTACCCGGATTGATTTATATTCGTATCGGTACTTCGATACTCGCTCGCAATGAATTGTTTAGTTGACGACATTGTTAGGTAATCGTTAGGTAATGTTTTGATACTAGTAAACTAAAGTAGAAATGTTATTAGGTTAGACCATGTTGTACTCAAAGATTCGTTGTTAGTCATTTTGATTATACCACCCTCAAGAAGTCTTAGTGCAGGTTGGCGTGTGTATTAGGTTTTTTGTGTGAGCATTTTGCTGGCGACACCGGGACACCACTGTAGCACTAGAGCTGTGGCCTCAATAACTATGACTCTGGCCCCGACATCCTTATTGAGTTTAGAATAGAATAGAAGATTTTTCCAGTCTTAGAAACAGAAATAGAAAATGTTTATTCAGTTTAGGACTTAATATCTGTAACAAATTTAGTTTTAAGTATTATTTTAGACACTACTCTATTTTATAAAATCATAGGAACACAACATATTAGTCTTAAATTGTTTGCTAGACACCATATGGAAAAAAAAATCTTAAAATTACAGTAACAAAACATATTTTTAGTCTTATGTCATGTTAGACTCTATCCGGCTCCAAAGCCCGGAGCCGGCATCCGCCAAAGCTCAAATTGCTCCACTGGCCAGTCCAGTTCACTAGCCAATAGAACCCTTCAAGCCTCAACAGACCCCCCGCAACGAACTTTGGAACCGAGTACAGTGTACATCTATGCGGAATTATTAAGTAATATAATTGTCTTAAACCAAAAAGGCAATCGGCTCAGCTTATGTCATGTAAGCGGAGGCATACACAACGCTGATTTTCAGCCGATCCCTAAAAATAAAAATAATAAAGAAAAGAAATAAACTTATCTAAAATTTTATCAATTTTTCATTTCTTTTGGTTCTGTGCTGTGTGAGTGTGTGTTCATGAGTGTGTGTGTGAGTGCACGAGTGTATGTGTGAGTGTATGAGTTTGTTTGTTTTTGCGTGTGTGTGTCTATGTGTTTGTTGGCCCATAAATAATGATAAACCCACAAAGATATATATCTTTGTGGTGGGTATTACGCCTAGGAATTGCGTTGTTATGAAAAATGGAATCTACGGAATTTATTAATTTAAGGAGGAGCGTATTGATAATGTTCATGATAATTATTCAATCATGGTAACAAATGTTATTTTAATCAAGATAAGAAATAAAACACAACACACAGAAATCAAAAGCGGAAGTTCATATCACTAACATGAAACATAACAAAAATTTATTATACCCGTACCGGAATGTGGCCTTCAAATCACCTATAACAGGTCAACATACTTAAATCAATCATGAACTACTACAATTAATCATTTGAAGGTAAATTAACAGCTTCACAAAGGAACAGGAAACAAATAATTATATTCATTAGTTGAACTAAGTATTTAGGTTCTGATTTCCGTGTTAAGATCTTCAACAGGATAATGAGTATGTATGCTAAGGTTAGTAATATTAGTTCTGTAGCCAACTGAGGAAGCCCGAAGCTGCGGCAAGGGGACCACGTCATTATTTAACCGACCAGATTTGACAACGGGATCCAGTGATGACGGCGACGAGCTTTTCAGTGGTACAAGATCATGAAGATTTCATAAAAAAATCAACTCCGAATCGGAATTGCGCGTGGGTCATTATTCATGTTTTGTTACAAGTTTGTCGCATTCGTTTCGTTCGTCATAAAATTTTCTTGTTTTCCTCCATTTATATTTCGAAATTTTAAACTCAATCGCGGATTTAATAGTAAGGAAGAAAAATCCTTTCATACATGTCAACATACAAAATTAGGTCTCGCTATAACAACGCGTTCATCTACGTCACTGGGCTATCTCAGTATAATTAGCACTGGTCTCGACTTTTTCCATCTAATGGGTTACAAGAAATTTGGATACGGCAGACGTACAGACAGACGCGAAACTCTACAAAGCTTCTATTTATACATCGGACGCACATGATAGGGATGATATGATCGCACAATAAAACAACACTTTTCTTAAAAATAGATATATTGAACCAATATGCACAAATTAGAACAGCTTAGAAAAGATTTACCTATCGACGTCCACGCGCCAAACGGTAGTTACCACGGCTTACAATACATATTAGACAGATACAAAAGTTATATACAAATAAATCTTACTTGCCGCGACATGATCAATCTATCAAAATTGTATTAGTTACTTATGGATACGTTACAGCGAAAACTGCGAAAATACATTTTAGATGAAATGCAGATATTACAATGCGGTATAATTATGTACACATCAAAGACGTAACTCTTGAAGGGAACTGTACGCACGAGCGCCCGCTGAAACGTGCGCACGCGTTTACTTATGGACGCGGAAAACCGTATTTGCAGTATCCGGAGACTGCGATCGAGGATGGATACATTCGCCAACGGATACTTCTAGACGCCAGTGATGCTCGTTTGATGTTTCACGTATATTTTCTGCGTATAATGCCGCCCAGGTGATACGTTTTACTAGTTTTAGAATAACTGTTCACTCCTAAGTTTGTATCACGTACATTGCTGTACAAATGATTGAGATTTATTGATTTGCTCGTGCTTTCCATTGAAACCTGGTCAAAGCCTAGTTGTCAACCCCGACCACTTGATTGGTGGTTTTAATGGAAGCAACGAAAAACAAAAATTTATTGTGGATATACATTTCTCGATTCTATACCAACAAACAACAGACTGTTCAATGTCTGCGTTTGAGCAGCGTGTTACGGGCCAATAAGTATCGAGTACCCAAAATTCCTTAAATATACGATTGCTTTAAATACTGCTAAAGGGTGTCCAATAGGCATAACTCCCAGAACCCAGTCACCCTTTTAAAAAATCCGGATACTTTTTCAACATTTCTTCTCCATACCAAACAAAAATGCATGACGGATCTCTCGCCACAGCCAAAGTCTGGAGTACCCCGACACACTGCTCATATTACGAATAAATACAATTGTTCATAGATAGCGTGTTTAACAGCATAACCTAACCGTAAAGGTACTTCCACACTACACTTAATAATCAAATAATGTTAGTTACTTTAAAATCGATCACATACAATTTTGATAGATATAGAGATACATAATTAAAAGCTTATGCACTCACATTTGTTAGATTATTTTTTAAATAAATAAACTATAAATAGTTAACAGCCAGTTTCAATATCCTAACTATCCCTTCTGGATAAAATATTTTTTTTGTCTGAACACACTCGCCCTTACTTCCTTGCGTTGGCGATAGACTCTCGGCCCTATCGATATTATTTTAAAAGATAAAAAAGTGCATATTTTTTAGTTAACACGTCAGAGTTGATTACATTTTTTTGATGTAGTATAATTTTTCAACCAACATTAAGGGATATAGGGTAATTGAAATCGGCCTAAGTCTACAATAATAATATTGCAACAGATCAATATTGGTGGTTGTATACGAAACTAATTTTGTAATCCACTGACGCTATTACAAACACGTAGGGTACCCACTAAAAATTGAATAAAAAAAAAAAATTTAGGTTTTATAACGTTAATTGTTGAATTAATTCAGCTGTAACAATTGGTTAATACAGTTTACAACAAAAAAAAATAAAACCAAACGCTAATTCATACAATATTTATTAATGAAAAGTTATAAAAATAAATTTGTCTCTTTCACACTCTCCATCGCGTGCAGGCGCGAACGAGACAGATAGATTTCTTGACGTTTACATTCAACGTGACGTCACGCTAATAGGGCTGTGCGTATGATTATCTATGCAGTGCAACGTGCATTCGGCCATAGCTTTTAACATACGTCCTGTATCTATTGCACTTTTTACCAATCCAAATCACTATCAATATTTTCACTAAATATATAGATGCGTGTGAAAACACTGATATTAGTAACACTTACGTTTAATATGATGATCAGAGAACTTAAAAATTCGAAGCAAACGGAGATACGATTATTGAATTAATCGTTCAAATCGAACAAAACATTTTAAAATTTTCTTTCGTTAAACTCATGGCATTGACGTATTAACGGTAACAATTCTGATTCTCCTAAATAAAAGTTAGTTAGTTTAAGATATTAAATAATATAAAGTTATTAAAGTTTCGATTACAAAATATATTCAACATGTTAACAACACTTACCGTTGGTACTTAAAAGTTATCTCATTTCATCGCCGACCACGCATCAGCGATAGCTTTGGTCTTGCTGGTGTCTACGGGCGACGGTGACCACCTACCATCGGGTGGCTCGTCTGCTCGTTCGTCGGCTATTTGCGTAAAACAAACGTTACCGTGCACCGCGCAGTACGCACCGCTCTCACACCGTCACACCGTACATCTGAACGGGAGCTGTTACAACGGCTGTACTCAGATATTTTCACACACGCCTGTTACATTATAAGGCAGAGTTATAAACACGTAGAATATAAGGGCGTCAATTCACGGTCGATCACGATCTCGTCTAACACTGAACAAATATATACAGGGTGGTTGGAAACAGGTGTAAAAGATCTGGAGGAGCAAAAGTCTAGCGCATATCCTATCAATCTATGTTATAATACCCTATCCAAAAATTAATGGTTCCAGAGTTATGAATTTTTTTAATATTATTCAAAAAAATCCTGATTTTCTAGGAAAAAAATCGATGATTTTTGTTTTTACTTATTACTACGCAATTTTTCATGACATAGTTATTGTTTGATCATTGTTTTAATAAATTTAATTAATAGTCATCACTCAGAGTCTAAAACTTTTAAATCAGGTTCTTTGAAAGTCGTGTATATTAAAAAAAAGGTGACATACTTTCATTTTTATTTAATTGTAAAACAAAATTTTATTAATAACATTTTCGTATAAAGCACATAAATAAGTAACCGACTTCAATACCTGTCCGACAAGGTATAAGAAAGTACATAAAGTTTCTAAAATTTAGAAAAAATCACTTGGTAATAAAACCAAGTACCTGGAAACACCAAATTAACTTTAGTGTACACACTAAACTTTAATTAAAATTTAAAGTCACGCATCATCGTCGCTGTTGACAAAATAAGAGAACAGCTCACAGGGAGAGTCACTCGATCTGACTTAAGAAAAAGGCTTCGTGCTTGTATCAGAAACCGTGGTCGTCAATTTGACCAAAATTTAAATTAATTATTATTATAAACTTTGTTTTTTTTTTTTGTTTTATTTAAATGACATTCGCAGGGTTTCCTCAAAAGCTTTTTAAAAAAAACGCCAGTTTTTGAAACAATATAAATGTAGTAAGTCGCTAAATCGATGAGCTGAGGCTGAGATACGACGTTAAATGATTTATGTAAACAAGTTTAATGCAGATATCATAAGACAAATACTTTTTTAGAACATGTAGCGCTTAGGTCTATGGACTTTTTATACCTTTTTAAAAAGCTATTAAAACGAGGAATTAAATAATGTGATTTGTACACATCTTTTAATGTAACTTTTTTTGATAATAATTTTTTTGATAATTGATCATGTAAACAATTGGATGAAACCCTTTTTTTTGTTATGATCTGTCTTTTAAGCGAAATAATCTCATGTCTCTTTACTTTTCATGGGTTTTAATTATTTATTTAGATTTGGCGATTATTTAAGAATAAAACAAGTATTAAAATTTCATGAAAAGGCAAACCTTTTTTTAGTAAGAAATTATTTTTCTTCATAAACGAGTATTTTTATAAAAAAAAAACTAAATCTTTTATATCTGTGTAACCATTGACTTTTGGATAGGGTGTATAATAGATTATTTCACAGGAAATAAGCTAAACATTCACCCCTTTAAAAGTTTTACACCTGTTTCCAATCGTATATATATATATATATATATACAATATATACGTACAATATACGTACAACGTATATAAATATACGTTGTATATTTTATTATTGTTGTGTATTTATATACGTTATAAATATACGTTGTACGTATATCATCGCACTTATATATATATACATATATATATAAGTGCGATGATCAATTTACTTACGACCCTAGATCCAAAAAATGAAATTTACACTCCGCAATCCGAGTTTATTACGCCCAGAGGAGACAAAATATCTGCATGTTTCGTGTCAAACAACACCGTGACCACGCGTGAACATCCCTATAAAAATCTACATATATTATAAATAAGCTATATCATATTTATACAACAATGGATTAAGCCAAATACTAGTTTTATCTTAACGTAATAAATATAATAACTGTTAGATATATAAAAAAAAACTCAGCACGCAGTCATCTGTCGGAACAGATCTCGGAAACAGCTAACGGAGTTTGATGCAGTTCTCTGTAAGTAAAAAATGTCTTAAATCTCGTTGTTTTATACTAGTATTCATTAGTGCGGCCGGTGGACTTGGGAGTTGTTCGACTGTTTCCGACGTAGCTTAACGACCACGCGAGCACACAAGACATATGTTTCCCAACTATAGTGTATGTGAATATTCCATTGTCTCTTGTATATCGATAGAGAGGGTAGTTGACAAGCGGAGTCTTATGATGAACTAAGTCAGTCTCGTAACGGACGTGCTACGGATCGGACGTGTGCTTGCGCCCGTAGTTGTGTAGTAGTGAGGGCGTCGGTGGCAGTTCTCAGTATCCCTTGGATATCATACAGACCAGCGGATGTTGCATTAACTCTGTCCATAATTTACGTCTTACCCGCCGTGCGGAGAAGGACGTATCAAAAATTGTAACTGAGTAAATGGCTTTTATTGATATATATACAAGCAGGTGTACGCTTGGGATTGAAAACTTAATCGACGGTATTAACATTCATACATAGAAACGATATACTTACAACTTATATAACGCAATACTTCCGCTAGAGGTCGCTTGTGGCGCCCCCTATGTGGCCCACGACTGAAGCATTGCAATCTCGTCATCTTCCTCTGTGGAGAGACAAAGAACAATCAGCTTATTCTAGCAATCCAACTCGACAAGTGAGTTACCTTTTGGCAAGTATAGAGGCAACATATTACCGACAGTATCACATCCTAAACACTAACAAACATTCATCACCTTTGATGTCGACAGATTCGCCGACATCTAAGCATCTAGTTCTGTCATAATTTCAATAGGGTTTTCGTATGATAGTGGCAATATCAAAAGAAATATTGTCATACCATCGTCATTTCTTGCTTCTTTTTCTGTTTGAAATATGTAGGTGTTTTAACATTAAGAAGAATAAACAGCGTAAGAAACTCCTCAGCACATCTTTTAAACAACACATGGTAATTACAAAGTTTTAACCTGTGCGGAAACAGTTGCGGCATTGTTATTTCCATACACACACACACACACACATACGACGCCTGAAAATAACTAATAATATATATATATATATGTTACAGTTAAAACCAGTTTTTAGGTAGAACGCGTTTTCCCTAGTTAGAACTAGTTTTTACTAAATGCCTTTGTTAAAACTAGAATAACTAATGCTCAAAATTGAATATCAGTTAAAACTTGTTCTAAATTGTTAATCTTTTTTTTTTACGTGGGGAAACCCTCATTGTTATCCTATCATTTGGGGGGGCCCCCGCTAACCGGTTAGGTTAGGTTAGGTTAGAATGAACGAGCACACAGCGCGCCGATAGCGTTCGGAAAGGGATTCCCGCGCACTTGTCGAATCAAGGGACGTCTCGGGATCAATTAGAATAAGATACGATGAACTTTGAGAACAGTTTTGACTGAGACTCACTTCGGAAAAACATGTTTTGTCTAGTAAGAACTAGTTTTAACTGATATTCAATTTTGAGCATTAGTTAATCCTAGTTTTAACAAAGGCATTTAGTGAAAACTAGTTCTAACTAGGGAAATCGCGTTCTATCTAAAAACTGGTTTTAACTGTAACATATACATACCAATTGAAAGTTCTAATAGGTAAATCACGTAAAGGATAGGTAAGTATAACAATCTTATAGTAAAAACTACGACTGCGTTTAGCATTGTTTTACATATTATACCAAACACACTTTAATTATTTATTTTACTACAATATTAAGCCCTCCAAACGCCATGCCACTTACAGACAATAAAAAAGAATAACGCACAGCTTGGACAGACTCAAGAAACAACCAGGATCTGATTGAGGATTCAATTCAAAATAATTTAATCATATAGGTATTTTTTTGAATACACTTATGAACGTCATTTTTTGCTTCTACCACCGTTTCGAAAAGGTATTTTAACAATCAGGAAAAGAAACGGCGAAAGAAACTCCTCAGCACATCTTTTAAACAACCCATGGTAAATATCAAAATTGAAACCTGTGTGGAACTGGTTGCGACACTATTATTTCCAGGCGTCCTTGTCATTAATGTATTCATCTATACTGCAATATATTTTACCTTTAAGTTGTATTTTAATGCGTCTCTTAAAAGTTCCAATGGACAACTCACGTAACTACTTAGGAATCTTATTGTAAAAATGAATTCCAAGCCCCATAAAGGAACGCTGAACGTTTTGCAGACGATATGACGATATGATATGATTGAGGATTGCAAAATCTGTCGAGAAGGGGAAGTTCACCTTTAAGTGACGACAAAGATAAATAGAAAAAGATTGTTAGAGAAAAAAACCAATAACTCAGAGTTGTAGCGCCGGCGCCGTAACAAAAGTGAGTGTTACTTCATACCATATGACGACCCCGCCGTAATAACACATAATCCAGAGGCCGGCTTTTCGTCTAACATCAAAGACAACGGACCTCTGTGGATTCTTACACTATGCAGTTACTGTATAATGTACGACTGAAGTGTTCGTCGCCCGTGGGACCCGTCCTGCCGTCTGTACTCACCGGTCTGTTTCGACTTGCTCGGCTTAGGCTTGTCGCGCACGAGCTCGGAGGCAGGCACGTCTGGGAGGTTGTCCGTGGGTACACTGATGCCTATCATCTCTTTGTCGAGGTCCTCCTGTCAACACACGTCATACATCATGTTATACATGAGTTTTTATATTTACTAAGTCGTAAGGGCGCTACCATATATGCCTTTTTTTATTTCCTATCATACAAAACTGTCTTTATTTATCAACACCTAGTCAGAACGGCTTAAGCTGATCGCTTCATATTTTTACCGACAGTGATTTTTATTGCATAAATTTTCGCTGAGAGTGCAACTCAGGAAATTCTAGCCTTTAAGGATAAAGTTGACAATGTAATTTTGTTTAGTTGAATTCATGGACATTTATATTTGGAGTTTTTATATGACAACAATTATTAATGTACAAATTAGTAATGTAACAATTAATAATATTATAATTAATATCGGTAACATACTACACACATTGTCGAATATTTCTTGCTTGCCTTCTCCTCAACTCCTGGCCGACAACGCATCCGTTACCACAACCACTTACCATGAAATGGCTCGTCTGCTCGTTTGTCGGATGTTTCCATTAAAAATAATATACCAACCACCGCTCTCGTCCAACTGACCTGTTCCAGCTCCTCCAGTTCCCGTTCCAGCTCATCCTCGTCGATGTCGTTGGGGAAGGCCACGTTGTTGCTGATCGCGTCGGTGATCTCGCGCGATATGTCGTGCTGCTCGGCTATGTCGTCCATTATGTCGTGCACCTTGTCCACGTCGCTGCGGGTATTGATAACCGAAATATATACAGGTATACAGGATATTGAATTTGAAATCAAGCATAGTACACAAAATTGCATAGTGTACTATTGCACAATGTATGCTATTTTGTACACTACACACCAAATTATGTGTGTAACGTACCTACTGTACGAATTGTGCACGTTGTAATGCCAAACATGTTGTATTATTTAGCTGTATTAACATCTTGATTAAGTGCTTACAAAGGTATATGATAACAAATAATAAGTGTCACATTAAACACGTATTTTTAGCTGTTAAAAGAAACCAGAAAAAATTACCTCTTTTTTTTAAATTTATCAAGTTTAGACAATTGCAATAGACTTTTTGACATATACAGCACTTACATATCCTTATGGGCGAGTTTCATAGCGTTAGCGGCATCCTTCATGGTGTTGAGTACTTGAGCGTTGGTGGTGGCTCCTTCTAATGCCTCACGCTGCGCTTCGATCTGAGTAAGGGTGCCATCGATCTGTGTCAACTGCTTCTCGTATCGCTTCTTGCGTTTGAGTGCAGCGATTGCCGCTGGAACGGAGAAGGGAGATATTTATTGAGTAAATTGTCACATCACCCACAGCAGATTTAAAACATTTTATGATTAGCTTTTATAAGTGTACAGAGCCTTATCAACATGAATAAGTAACAGCAACACCTAATTGAACAGATGTAATAGCAATTGGAGAAAATTATTAATTGGCTGGGTGCATCGTGAGAAATAGATGTATGATTATTGTCAAGGACAGATGAAGCTTCTTCCATGACTGCAGTGTTCCATGCTCAAATTACAATAACTAATAGAATATAATTTGTAATTTACTATATTGCATGATGCAGGCTGATTGTTGAATGGTAAACAATCATCACTGTGTGTAGACAGACATTCATAAAATGAACATTATCCTGTAGGCAAAGTGATCACAACCAATATTTGGCTATTTCATGTTTGACTAATGTGTACATCTGCAACATAAATTCTAAATAAATGTAAGCTTGTTAACACCACATCCATATAGATTAATACGATGTGATCCTATGGAAATAGGACTATTACTTAGGTCCACGAATAATGTTAAATTTACCCAAGTCAACCAAATTAACTTTATAATTGGCTTGTTTCAAGACAACAAGTACAAATAGTACGTACAGTAACTTGAATTGCATAAATTCAATACTACATTTCTTGGACTATTACAAGAGAGTTGCTAATAGACTCCATACTTAATTGTAATGAAATATGTTTACTTTTCACTACTATTTATGAATGAAACATATTCTAAACATTGTCTTATCAGTAAAACTGTATGGTAAAAATTTATTTTATTAAAGGGTGTTGTCTAATTGCATCAAATGAATTCAAGGTGAGTGAGATCCATAATGTGATGTTTAATTTCAATAATGAATTAATTATATTAAAATCCATATACAGAGGGCACACCACTGGTACATGTAGGTTTCAATAAGCCCTTACAATAAGCAGATATTAGATACTGTCTTGTAGACAATATAACTGAAACAGATACTGCAAATGGAGTTAACAACAAAGATGTAACATAAACCAATCAAAGGAAAATAAATACATAATTAATTATAAAAATAGTACTTTGTCAAATAAAAACAACCATTAACAAATATGTATGACTCATACATCTTAACATACTTAATATTTACTCAAATCAACTTGTTCCCTGGCTAAGAAGTACAGACATAAGTATGTAAGTTTTATAGTTTTTAAAAAAATAAATATATCCTAATAGACTTGGTCCTTTATATACATTGGAGCAAAACAATCTTTTGTTATAACATTTTATGTAGTGCAACGCAAGTAAGAAATGAACGATATAATGAATTGAATTACAAGGTCATAAAGATGTCAACAAAGCTCATATACACAACAAATTTATGTTAAAAAGCTATAGAACGCTTTGAAAATATCATACCTCTTTTATTTTTCGTGCCATTTTTCCTAGCTGTCTGTATTTCAAGCTCGATTTTACGTTCGAGAAACTCTTGCTTTTTAATCAGCAACTCTTCCGTCTCACGTAGTTTCTGTATAGCTTCATGTGTCGTGGGCCCCTTTTCCTCCTTCTTACCACCGAACAGCTTCCCCAGAAAACTCATTTTATTGCTGTTTTATCTGCTTAAACCTAAAAGAACTTGAACAATCGCAATATTTCAGTAATTACGTGTATGATAACGATATTCAACATTTATGTTCTCTCATTACCAGGGCTGCCAATACCTATTTTACTAATTCCCCAAAAATCAAAGTGAATTTCCATAAATTCGGGGAGAAAATATTCCAATTCCCGACAAATTCCCCACACGTAGAAATAAGGGAAAAATTAAATTTATGTAGATTTTATACATTTTTGTTAGGGCTTTTGCTATGGCAATATGTACGGAATGTCGTACAATTTGAAAATACCACAGTTTTTAATTGTCTCTAGTAGTCAACAAAGAAACGACCGTGTATCATGTGTGTAGTCTGTTTCTGTTCGCTGTTTTAATATTCTTTTAAGTAACTGAACTTCCTCTCTACTGATACGTTAGTGAATGAAAGCACTAGTAATAACTGCATTACAATTTTTTTATGTGGAAACAAATTTTGTCCTGCGGCGTTTTTGGAGCTGAATATTTTTCCCCAGTAGCTTTCGGCGTCATCGCCCATATCATATCAAGCACAGTCATGCTGAGTGAAATCCAGCATAGTATGAGCTCATCATAAAAACAAAACGTAGGATCCAACGCTACATAATTATATATATATATTCTAATTAAACTAGACAGGAAAGACACAGATTAGTCGTTGTATTAGTTTCTAGACTTTCCCACGCAGAGATGTAACATACTTGCAATACACAAATTGGTGGTGTCCTGTAGTAAAAAAGTAATCGGTAACATATGTAACATTCGATATAATAGTTTCATACTAATAAGAGAACATAATTTATTGGTTGTTATGCTATAAATGTAAGTAATATTCCCCGCGTTTTCCCCGCATAGAACCAATCCCCAATCAACTTGGGATTCCCTGCAATTCGAAGAATTCCCCACAAATTGGCATCGCTGCATGCACTATCCATTTCCTAACTTAGTGCGAATAAAGCTAGAAATACATGAACTATGATGCAATTGATCACATGGTGATGCGTGTTTACATTACTTGAACCATAATTTTTAACATAGCTATATTAAAGTTATGTATTACATTACATTAACTTTATTTCAAACATTCAAAAATGTTTGTCTTAAGAATTTTGTTGCTATTTATTTTATACTTTACTGAAATTACTGTATTCTCTGTCAGTATAATAAAATTAACTTATACTACTCGTGAATAATAATCAAGAACATATTAACCAGTTAAAAGATCTAAGACTGATACATATTGCCGGGGGAAAAACTTTTTGGTTTAAGCGACATGTTGAGCGATATTGTGTTATATACATATTCAGAATCAGCGAATTTTTCAGCGTCGAATAAACCCGGATTTGTTTGGATCAGAGCACTTTTCCTGTAGTTTGAAATATTACCCTTTTAATGGGATTTGCGAAGTACCTACGTCAAATTTGCTTTTCTTTAGTAGTGTATTGGAAATTTAAATTTATATAAAAACCCTGTATAGATTCGCCCATTCGCCCATTTCCCAGATATATAGTTGAATAACAGCTAAAACGTTTTTCTTGTTCTTAATTTTTATTAAAATTAACATCTTGACTCATATCATTTACACGGTGTCATGTCGCTTAAATAATTTGTCCGCCACCCAAATACGACATGAAATGTCGGTTAAGCTCTTCCAGCTGCATCTATTTCCCAATCAATGTGATACATCAACCAAGTAGTCATTTTGTTTGAAATATTTTACTAAAATATTAATAATTAAGAAATAGTCATTAGGTATAGTGAAAGTCGATACAATACATTGAGACAAATTCTACTTTTAGTACAGTTTATTGAGTCAATTTTTTCCTCAATTTTCAAATTTAATTATCTGATAAAATTCTAAGAATCATAAGAATCACAATGCATGTAAAAATATTAACTTCATCCATTGCATCTTTTTGCATCCTGCGATCAGAATGTCTACAAACAAACGATTCAGGCCAGTCGATCACATCGATTGATTTGTGTGTACCGTCATCGCGCGCGCCACCGTCGTCGCATCGCTTACCTTTGAAGTGCCGCCGTGCGTAACTTTAGTTTTAATATTTTTTATTACCCACAGTTATAAGTTTAAGTAATTGTACAATATTGGACACCTATTTTTAACAGTGACAGGACACATAAACCTAGTGATTCCGCGAAATTAAGACGCTTACTTAGTGGTGTGGTGTGGTTTTAGGTATTTACTGCGTGCGAATTAGGATTACAAACGATGCCTCGTTTTAATCACACAGCTGCAGCTTACACTGACATAATTTTGATCCATGGTGAATGCCATAGAAACGCTGCTTTCGCTATACGGAAATATCGTGAGAAATATGGTGATTATGATATTATTCGACAAATTTGGTGTTATCTACTTATTTGTTACAAAAATTAAAATTCTGCAACCTAACTATGGGCGTCATCAATAGAATGTAGTAGTTTAGTGGAAAAAATACAGATGGAGCCACTAAAGCTATTCCCGTTTAAGCGGCGAAGATTGGTCTCTATTTCAGTACATTAAAATGTACTCTGTGGTTTATTCTCTGACATATGACAATGTAAGTATGATGACAGGAGTAGATTTCAGATTGTGGTTATAATTAAATGTTACTGTTTTCATGATATTTACCAAATGCTCTGAATTGTGCTGTTTTCTCAGAGAATACATACAATAATTAAATAAGTTTATTGGAAATTCTAAATATTCATCAAAATGGTCCGAGTCATAAGTCAGGAAACGTACGATGAAGTGGTTGAAGAGAATATAAATGAATTTGATATGAGTCCCGAAGAAGCGATCAAGGAAGCCGTAGCTCAATTTGAAGCACAGGTATACTTATACTTATTACTTATACACTCCTACACATTGGGTGCTCCTACTGGATACATCTATAGAGTTATTATGATTACATTATATTCTTTTTTTGAAGAATGTGACATTTGTGCTCAGTGTGTAACAAGTGTACCTTTATCAATTCGAGCTTGGCTATCGTACTATGAGATGACACTTAAAAATAATTATTCTACATAATTTTCAGGGAATAGATCTATCTAATATAATTAAAGACTTGGCACTGAGTGATACTAACCATCATTTGGTTTCAAGTACACTAAAGAACTTGGAGGGACTTTGCACCAATAATGATTGTAAGGATGAAAAGTTAATAAGTGAATTAAATGTCTTACTGGTGAGATATTTTGTCTTTTTTATACAAGATTTTGTAATTGACCAGTTATTTATTTGGTTTTCTAAGTAGGATAGAATATGTGTAGGGACTTAAGAATGGTGAATTTATTTAAAGACTTATTGGTGAATGGATCTTCAAAGCACATAAATAAAATATTTTTAGCATGCAGTTATTTGATTAGCACAAACAAATAATAGCTAATCATTGATTAAAAAACTAGTGATGCAATTATCTGTTTCTGTAATATTGTTTATGCTCATAGACACCAAGTAACTTATAAGAACAGTATGTTACATTTATTATTAACTATACAGTATTAACAAAAAAAAAATATTAATCTCTTGTAGAGTCAACCTTAGACTTATGGAATTACAACTAAAGCAACAATAAAAAAAATTAGTCTTATTTTTCCAGTCTGAATGCAGCAAAGACATAGCTCACAGGGTGCGAGCAGGCAAGGAAGGTGCTTACAAATTACTGCTAGATCTATTAGAGTCCAAGTATAATTTGTTACTTCAAGAAGGTAATATCAAAGACAGAGATTGTATTATTAGTACACTAAATACATTGACAGCTTTAATGGATATGCAGCCAGATTTATTGGACCAGAAAGGCATTGATTTAATTAAAAAGTAAGTTGTTTGATTGGTATATTGATATATATATCATATTTTCTTCATTTTATCAAGCAGTGTTATGATAAAAAATAATATTTTCTAATCACTCTTTGTTTATTTCTAAATGTTCCAGTGTTATAATTTTATGATTATAAAGTTATTACAATCTTGTACAGTATTTGTGCAGACTAGGGGTGTTATGGATATGACGTTTCGTATCCGAATATGGATACGGACGTATGATTAATATTTTACCGGTTATGGATATAAAAATATTTCAGAGTGTCTAATTGTTTCAAATAATTTCGGTTATAGATATTAGATGTATGTAAATCATATAATGTGATTACAAAGTTTGACTTTATTTCTAGGTATTATGTGGTATTATAATCACAGGAAAAACTAATTAAATAATAAAAAGTGCCTTAAATGAGAACGATATGACTAATGTATCGGCTCGGTCGGCGTAAACCAGTCATGATATGCTTTATTTAGGCTCCGCCTCTATCCAAATTTATCTTAAACGGTTACGGCTTTGAATATATTTTTTATTTCGGATATCCGATAGTTTCGGTTATGGTTACAGAGCTCCATAGCATCCCTGGTGCAGACCTTGCGGGGACAGACATGTTCTAGGAATTGTCATTAGAATTTGGAAATTAACATTTATTATATATACAGTCAATTCTAATATTTAAAACTTTGTTACAGTATTCTAGATCAAATAGACGATGAAGATATTTTAGTATCCACATTGAAATGGCTTAATGTGTGCTGCTTAAAGCATGAAATGAACCGACAGAGAATTTTTGCAAAGAACATTGGGGTTAATTTCAAAGTGATTCTCAACAAAAAGGGAAATGCTAAGGTAAGTATCACACCCTTTCTGACATGCTGTTTTTGTGTCTTTTACTATTGTAAGAATACACTAATGCTTAAGACTTGAAGCCCCAAAAGAAATGCATTGCAAAAATATTTTTGCAATATATTGTTTTGTTATGCAGAAACATACAATGATAATTTTTAAGAAGACAATTTTTATATGATTAATTGAATGCATTAAGGAGATAGTCCTATAGTTGTGAAACGGCACCAGTCCATCTAGACTTGTATTAAGGAGATAGTTCGATAAATAAATGAATAAATAAACTTTTACACACCCACATCCGCGCACTAGGGTTCCCTGTGTCGCGGGCGACGTGGACGTACGACCTGCATGACATCACAAACACCCACGACCCGAGAACAAACATGCGTCACGTAAAAGTCTGCGCCGGCCGGGTTCGAACCTGGGACCCCCGTTGGCACGCAGAGTCGCTACCGACTGGGTTATGTGGTCGTCCAAGTCCTATAGTTAACAAAATAGTGTATTCTTAAATTGTCTGGCTAACTATAGTTGTAAGCAGGATTCCGTGCAGCACATAATTACGCATGCTTGCAGCTACTAATGAGTATGCACTATTAAGTTTTGGCGGCCTAGAATATTCCCCCAATCCCATGCTCGCAGAACAGGGTGTCGTTAGAGGCGACAGATGCCAGCCTGCTTGGTGGTAGGGTTTCGCGTATAGATTATATTATCAGTATTATTATTCAGTCATTAATATTATTACTGGTATTATATTTCCGTGAAGCCTGCCTGGCCGCCGAACGACTCGTCGTGTTCGGGCTGGGGGCTTGAGAGCCAGTACATTCTTTCTTACCTTCTCACTTCCAGGCCGACAACGCATCAATGACCTTTGGTCTTGCTGATGTCCATGGGCGACGGTGACCTCTTACCATCAGGTGGCTCGTCTGCTCGCTTGTCGGCGGTTTACATAAAAAAGTGCTATTCTTATCCTGATAAGAACGTGGGGTTTCGTTTTAGTTGCTGATACCGTGTTTGCAAGCGATACGCAAATTCGCCCTGGACGACGACATTCGCGTGGAGTTCGGCAAAGCGCACGAACACGCTAGAGAGCTGGGTGCGACGCTGTTAGAACCTCTCGCCGGATTGCTAAAGGGTATTGCACGGGTTACGTCCGCAAGCATACGACTTTGTCGATTTAATCGCCAAAGTTTAGCAACATGGGGTCGTGGTTGTATGAGGCGAAAGGCCGAGAATCGGTTAACGATGTAATATTTTTTAGTGTAAGCTGCAGTTATACAATATTTTGGTGGTATTTGTTTAAGAAATTATTATAATTTAAAATGAAAGAAGAAAATGATCGGTAGTAGAAGCAACAACTGATGTGCATAAGTGTATTGACGAAATATCTAAAACCGGCGGCCCGCCCCCACTTCGGGTTGAACAAATTTATCTAGCTTAGTAGATATAACGTAGGCATAATCTATATTAATAGTATAAACCAAAGTGAATATAATTATGACTAGCTAATTTATAATGTGTCCTAGTGGCACCCTCCGACTGCGTTGGGATTGAACTATTATATATACTCATATTTTAATATATATTATATTATTCAACATTTAATTTTTTCACCTTCATTGGACTTTATTAGATTCACTGATATTTTATATAGCTTATCACCTGCTCAATCACGTAGTCTCACTACATTTCATTAAGATCGGTCAAGCCGTTTTTGAGCAATGACGCGACATACAGACAAAAATTATCAAAATAGTCAAAGTGATATTAATAGTCATGAAACGAATATTAATCATGAAAATTGTCAAAAAAAATGTACAGACAAACAGACGCCACAGATTTATATAGAAGTATACATAATATATGTACAGCCTATGTCCACTTGGATAATGTACCTTTCAAATGGTAACAAATTTCATCAAACAGGTGCCGTCGTTCTGGGGATTGCCCTCCGAATGCGCACAAATTCACACAATATATATTTTAACAAAAATTCAATTTGAAGCATGTGAATTGCTCGGTTTCATATTCTATTTTTAAACTTAGGTGATTTTATTTCTCTATATTTAAATAGGACCAAACGGGAAGTATACCCTGCGAACAAAAAAGTATTTTTTTTAAACCTGTTCAAAATAAAATATACAAACGAATCGAGAACCGCCTCCTTTTTTGAAGGCGGTTAATAAAAACGAGCGTATCGTCGTTCAAATCGAAAAGTCGTATATTCCAGAGCACACGAGACCACCCGCAGTGTCGGAGGTAATGTCGACGATGGCGGCGCTCCTGGTGCGCCACGAGCTGTGCGCGCTGGTGGCGGAGCGCGGCGGCGACGTGCTGTTCGCGGTGCTGGCCGACAACTACGACGACGTCGCTGTGACGCAGCAGGCGGCCAGGCTGTGAGTGTTTGTATAGAATTTGAAATACCCTCAGTTTCGGCACTCGTTTCGAGGGTAGCGCACACTAGTTGTGATTGTATATTTGTTTATTTTACAGTTTATTTAATACTTAAAGTGCCTCACACTTTTATACACAAGTGCACATTTCGGAAAATTTACTATTACATAATTTGACATGGAAATGATTACTGTACTAAGTATGTACTTTTAAAAACCGCACAATTTCTCAGCAGATTGGAAATGTGATCTCAAAAACAAGCACCTCTGATCATCGATGTATATTGTTTTCTTCTTCACGATAATCTCATTCTCCAATTTGGATCTCTCGTGAATCAACTCCGCCCTTAGCTTCTCAGTTTCCAACGACCGTCTTTGTAGCAGACTCATGCTGTCGTTAAGATCCCTTACTTCCTCTATCAATCCCATCAGCGATCCTTCCCTACAATTCTCAACGTTCGGTCTCCAGTTTTTAGTGTTCAGTCTCGTCTGCGCCACTTGAATCCTTTGAGATACCTTCATCATTTCTTCGTGTAACGTCTCCAGTATATTTTCAGTTTCAACAATTTTCTCAAGTGTTAGTTTCAATTGATTCTCCAGTTCGATCTTCACTTGGTCGGTGCGGGCGATTCTCTCACTTAACGCCTTGTTCACGTTTATGTCTTGAGAGCGTAAATCCCTCGCTGAGTTTATTAGAACGGCGTCGACTTTCGCCCTTAACGCCTTGGACGTATCTATTGCAGCATTGAATTGATTTAAATTGTTCACGGTAAAATTTTCCCATGTTTGAACGTTAGATTGTCCTTCAGAGAGCCTGGTGGCTCCTGCGGAATCTTTGACGTTCGATGACTTCGTTTCCAGTTCAGCGTTTTGACTTTCGTATTTAAACGCCAGATACTTATTGCTCCAATCTCTTTCTAGGCCATTTTTTGCGGCTACGTTAATTTTCATTTGGTTTTCAATGTCTCTCAGCATATCTGCTTGTAAGCGTTTTATATTTTCGATCAGCACTGCTTCCTTGTACAGCTCGTCCTGGGGTCCGTCGTAAACCGTGTCCGATTGCATTCTGTTGCATCTGAGTGCTAAGCATTCCTGCGTGACGTACTCCGGTATCTTCAGTGTGTCCATGGCGTTTTTCAGCTGCTGTCGCAACGACTCCAATAATTTCATCTCTGCGTCGATATCTCGGATCGCGCGTTCCAACTCCGCCTTCCAGTAGTCGATGTGCCTGGCTCGGTGCTGCAACTGGTCTGTGCTGTCGCCGAAGTCGGTACAGGCCGTCTGGTTCACTTTGACGATGCAGTTCTTGGTGATCGATGTGTTGTCGTCGGTGATGCCGATAATGTCTCCCTTCAACACTTTTTGGTTGTGCTCGCGCCAGTGTTCCATCGTGGTGAGACCCACGTTCTTGTCGTTGAACGAAAGGTATTCGCCATTCGGGACAGACATGTGTGGAAAATTATTAAGGCTGATAACGACAGATGAGCTTAAGAGGCTACGTCCAATTGCTAGTTGTTCTCGTGAGGTCCTGACCACGTGAATATCGATCAAGCGGCGTCTCTAAAGTGACGTATTGCGTTTGGTTGCCATTGGCAACCTCTTATATTAATAACTTTGTAAACGTGTTCGTTATTGATTTTGCTTCTTATATTTTTTGTAACAGTAAAAATACTAGGGATGTTAATGGATATGAAATTTCGGATCTGGATATGGATACGGATGTATGAATAATATTTTACCGGTTACAGTTATGGATATGAAATTATTCGGATTATGTGCTTGTTTCGGATAATTTCGGTTACGGATATTAGATGATTTACGATTTGGAAAAGGTTGACTTTGTTACTAGGTATTATGTGGTATTATAATCACATAAAAACAAAATTAAACAATAAATACTATCTAAAATGAGAACGACGCGGTTAATGTATCAGCTCGGGCAGTGTAAAACAGTCATGACATGCTTTATTTAGGCCCTGCCTATATCGGAAATTGAGAAATCTTATAAAACTGAATTCATAGAAATTTCTCTTTGGATTTAGAAGACTATAACAATGGGTTGCGGGTTCGAATCCTGGTCGAGAAATTATTGTGGTCGTCTTGATGCCGTACGTTTCTTGTTCCAGTGTCACGGCGCTGGCCGGCAACGACGACGTCAAGCGGCAGCTAGTCAGGGGCGGGATCGTCTCCGTCATAGTATCGTTGCTCACGAGACATGCGGTAACACCACTCAAATAAATATAATGAAATTATTTATTTTATTTTAGAGTCGCGGCAACCCTAGTTAACGCATATTTATTTGAAAAAAAAAAAAATTACTTGAGTAATTGTATTTAAGAAACAAGTACTCCGCTTTAGGTTCGCTTTAAAAATTCCACGGGAACTGATCCATTTCCCCGGATGAAAAATATCCTAGACTATGGCACGTGATATAAGATCCAAATTTGCCATGAATCATCTAAATATGTGCTTTTAACACTATACTATATACAGACAGACGGACAAACAAAATAAAATCCAAAAAAATATTTATTGTACAGATTCGACTCCATTACAGGTTTGTTATTATGTATTTATTTATATTATTATAGATTTGTTTATGAACGCTTGTAAAAATGTCTCTATAAAGGAAAAGTATCTTTGTTCATGCGTCTTTGCTGATCGAAGCCGCACAGTAAACTTTCGTTGAGACTACTGTTCGCGTCTGTCCTGAGATTCGTTACGTAGGGTCGTAGTCAAATTATGAATTTGTATCGCCATATATGTATTCGATATTCATGTATGTTGACGAGCAACGCCTGCCAAGGCAGCCAGTACCTATCTTCACACACGATACCTCGTCAGGGCAACGCGACGGCGGCGGCGGCGACGCTCAAGTGCATCGCGGCGCTGTCGCTGCGGGAGGCGGCGCACGGCCGGGAGTTCCTCGACAACGGCGCCGCCGACGCGATCGTGCACTGCCTGCGGGCGCACCCCGCACACGCCGGCGTGCAGGTGACGTGTGACGTGTCTAACTCCAGTTAATGGTATTGAATGTGGTCCAAGTTGGTTTTTACAAACATTTTCAACGACCCCTACCTTCGATGGTCCCGGAAGAGGCGGCAAGAAACTCCTAAGGATAAACTCGTGTCGAAGCAGTGTCGGCTTGTAAATAATCATCTAATTTGTAATAACTCTTCTGTTTCTTTCTTAACTTTATACTTTCCTATGTTAATCACAAATCATAACATAAATCGTATAATCTTGCTTGATTCTTCTTGTGTTTCACCCATTAAGTGATCGGTCAGATTCGGCTCGAAGGATCAAGTTTTATTCAGTCAATTGCACTCATAATTTCGTTCTTTAATCATTTGCGTTCCATTTCGTCGCATACTCATGTTTATTTATTATATATATTGATATTAATTGATAAATGATGTAAGTCTGTAAGATATTTATGTTATGGGTATCGTAAAGATATAAATAAAACTTTCAGAAGAACGGTTGCTGGGCCATTCGGAACATAGTGGCCCGGTACCGGAACCAGAATTCTAAGTTCCACGAGCTGAATATCCAGGAGATACTGAACAAGGCCTACGAGAAGTTCGGGAAGGAGTTCGGCTTCGACATCAAATCCGCGTTGCGGGACGTGGAGTGTGACGTCACGCTGGACGAACAGTGGACGGGCAAGGGTGTTCAGATGGAAGGGTGAACTATGCCTTTGACTAGGGAAAGGAGAAAATATATCTAAACAAATACACAAAATGTAACAACAACCATTCGGGTGTACAATTGAAATATCCATAAAATAACGAGATTAGCGTCTGAAAATAATTGCTATCATAAATCAACATCACATTTTCGCATTTTAAAACGTCACGGCGGACTCCGGTGTCCTGACAGCGGTTCGATAACGTCAGTATTTAATTTTGAAAATAATTTGCATAAAAATTTTCTTTTAAAAATTATATAATTTTCCTATGAGATTTTATCACTTCGAATAGATTAAGAAAATCTTTTACAATTGCAGGCGTGCCACGCCCTCCGTTCGCTTCGTTAAGTCCCGCGGGATCACGTCCGTTTTCCGGGATAAAAAGTATCCTACAGTTGACGTGCATAGTGTGCTCCGAATATGGCAAGGTTAATCTAAACCTGTTCAATGGTTTTATTGCTCAGACAAACAAGATATCAAAAAATATATATATATTGGACCTCTATATCGATAACGTAATCTACCTGAATTAAAATTTGAAGAAACATTTGATTTACAGTTCCGACACCATTATAATTTTCAAAGGTTAT
>PDGT01000095.1:166229-272061 GCA_003671415.1 Megathymus violae | reverse complement strand
GACAAATCGAAATAATATAGTTAACTTAGACTTATTATGTATTGAGTAAATTAATTATTTTATTTATTTTTAATAAAGTTTTTTTACATTAAAAAACATAATATGTATGTGTTATTTGTTCATAGTGTTTATTATTATTATAGCCTCTTTATTTCCATAATGAATACTATTTTAAACATATATATCATACGATTAATTATTACATAATATGTGTATGCATTAAAATAAAATATTACTATTAATAATCATAAAATTTTAATTCCAATCATAATAAATAATTTCAATGTATATAAATTTTAAATGATAAATAAATTAAAAAGTAATCAAAATCAAAATTCATTTTTATCATAGTTCATAGTGTTTATTGATATTATAAAGGAGAGTGCTTATTGCGTGTAGTGGAGGATAATCTCGGGTCCACGGCGCATGTTTGGAAAAATTCCATTTGTAACATACATTACTCCGGCTGGACATAGTGCATGATGATATGCAATCGGTACACCCGAAGGAAGTGTGAGCGGGCCGCTAGTATGGGATATATTTGCATACATATTTTTTTTTTTATTGATAAAACTAAACCTCGTTACTAGCTAACAAATTAAAAAAAAATCGATCGACTAACAGACGACAAGGGGGTACAAAGCTATTTCTGGATATTTTTAAGATTACATCAGTAAGTGGTGAGAACCCCGCTCTTCCGTTGCCTATAAAGCTATGAAATACTAAATCAAATAAAACACTTTTTTATATGTTCCAATTACACTGCATGAAGTAAAGTAATTAAAAATCCGTACAAGCAAACGCTTTGGACTTTACATGTTCTGTCTGTTGAGCTGGCTCCAGGATGCTCCACGATACTACGATGGTGCTGACGTGGTGCAAGTTTTAATATTATATTATTGACTATTTAACATTTTGCCACCACAAATTTTACTCGCACCATTTCGCTATGTTTCGGTATGGCGAAGAACCGGCTCAAAGTACTTCATAATTGTATCACGCTGTTCCTAACAATAAATGTAACTCTAATTAGTATTGAGTTGCATTACTTGCTTGAAGTTTAAATGACAAATCGAAATAATATAGTTAACTTAGACTTATTATGTATTGAGTAAATTAATTATTTTATTTATTTTTAATAAAGTTTTTTTACATTAAAAATTGTTTAATTAAGAATATCCATATCATATTATGTACTAGCAAATGCCCTCGCTTCACTTCAGAAAAAACTACCTTACGTTTAAAGATAGCAACTGTATTTTTCTGAGTTTTTTTCGTTCTGTGAATTAGAAACATATATATTAATTCATATCTTCTTTATTTATGGACTGATTGGAATGACACAAACTTTAAGTATTAAGTGACGCTTACTGCAATACATTAGAGAAAACCGCAACGAAATCGGTTAAGCCGTTCCTGAGATTAGTGGGAACAAACGCACAGACAAACAGAAAAATTACAATTATTGTTTCGAGTTCTATTGCGTTAATAAAGGCCCGTAATAATGTTTTTTCTCATATATCATTAATGTACGAAAGCGATCAGTTAGAATTTTATTATTAGTATAGATTAATAAACGAACAATTTGAGATCACACTAAAACACGGTATTGTGAAGTTAGTGACATTTTAGGTATGTCTATAAAATTATTCTGTCCGTGTGTATAGGACTGAACTAACTCCCTATTACAATACTAATATTAATAATTGTACTAAGATTTGGTTGTATGGACATGCACAAATATTACAAACACCCATGACGTGAGAGCACGTATATATCTGTCACACGACTGCCTCGACCGAAAAGCGAACCCGGGACCGCTCGCTCGGCAGGCAGGTCACTGCTAACTGGGCTTCAGGGTCGTGTGTAAGAGTAATTGGTATTGAGGAATCTCTCGAGTCCCGTACTAGCCTCGCGTAGGTCGCGCCCCCGTGGCAGTAGTCGAGAACATAGCGTTACTCATAGAGTACATTTATATACGACGACTCCATAATCCAGTTGGTAGTGACCCTGCCTGCCGAGCGAATGAGTTCCGGTTTCGATTCTGGACGGGGCAGGCATTTATGTGACAGATAAACGTTTATTCTCTGTAGTTGTTGTTGGTGTTTGTAATGTCTTATTTGTGTATGTCCATACCACCCGCACCACAGGGAATCCAAGTGCGGGGGTGTGTGTGTAAACATTTATTTATATTGGGTTGGTCGTAAGTAGTGAGTAAGTATGAGTGCATGAACCGGCTGTCCCGTACAGCCAGTAAAATAGAAATACGTTGTGGATAAAAAAATATAATTTAAATTTACAAATAACAATCATCGTCGTATTTATTATAAAACACTGACATTTAAAAACAATAACCTGCGCCACCTTCCTAACCTACTTAAAATAATATTAATCAATCAACATTCCATCATTGTTGATATATTTCATACAATTTTAAAATATCGTACAGACTTGTGTACCGTACGACTGAATAGGAAACATGTACACGCACGTACTTTTCCGGTTCAAGTTCAAAGACTTGCCAATAGATAGCGGTAGTAAACTTTACCCACGGTCGCGACAGCGGGCAGCTCTTGTTATTTTATAACAATGAAAGTTCTGTACAGAACAGATTAATGGACTCGATCAGACCTTACCTTCAGGGGCATTGGGGCAACTGCACATAAATTAATACACATATAATAATTAATACATAAATTAATGCACTGAAATACACAAAAATTGAGTGTATATATTATTTATATTATAATTATTCACTTATTTTGATCAATCTCCAGTATTGATATTTAACTATTTGTACAAGACTGTTAAATACTAAAAAAAAATGACACACAATAATACTATGAACCTATGTAGATATTGTGTGGCACACGGACAGGTAGACTGACACGCCGGTGAGCTTATAAAGATTAACACAATACAATAAAATCAAAGTAACTTTGCAGCAAATACAAAGATTTCTCAATAAGATCTCAATACGTCTAAGATGGACCGCAAAGCTATTGTTACTACAGGAGGTAGACATACTGAAGTCTTTCAGCTGTCGCTCGCACCGACGCCAGAAAAAGTCTTCTCTGGAAAAAAGTTACTACAATACACATATAGCGTTGTGATTCTGTAGCTGTTAAATCTACATTAAAAATATATTACGATTAGCCGAACGTGCCCTCGGAAGCACTCAAGAAATTATCCGATAGAGGTCACCCATCCATTTACTGACCACTAGTTTATTCACTCGGTCGACCACTTATAGCGGACCTAAGTTAGTCCTAAGTCGCTTAAAAAAATATATGAAAATTAAAATGTATGTTATAGTCTAATTTTGAGCATATTACCATGTATTCATTCAGACCGACAGGACACAGTAATTACCAGACCGATTCATCTCATTACATTTAAAAAGAGAAACCATTACGCTCTTTCAAATTATATACGTATTTATTACAAATTAATTATTACTCGCTTCGATGAAATATCGCGAGGAAAACAAGGAGCAATAGGATAATTGTGGTTTGCAACGATGGTACAGGTACCGCTCTTAAAATTACTTATATCATTATTTTAATTACAATTTAATCTCTAACAGAGTATTTAAACATCGCCAACCGTCACAAGTCTACAACGGAAACGCATCCGTCACATTGTTTGTGGTAAAATGACATGAATCCAAAATCCTTTTGTAATGAATAATATTTCGTCGTCGTTGTCGCTCCATCTATGATAAGCACTGGCGATGTTTGTACTACACATTATTCATGGCACGCGTTGGTTAAAGCGAACTTTAGTTTCACGAGTATCTCGTCGTTTGTTATAATTGTTATCGTGTCACCTTTGTGTGTTAAGTTAACAAGGTATTCGTGGTTTTAATACGTATTGGTTTTATACGGTGAATACTCTATTGCAGTGGTGGAGTAGTGGTCCATTACTCTATTGCAGGTTCGTAAGGTTGGCAAATTTTGTGTTACATTATTTTATATCGAACGCCTTGTCTATATCTTGTCACGTGTTACAATACGGCCCGTTCAAAGTGAGGCCGAGCGCCGAAATGTGTATAGCGTCGAAGCTGCTTATAACCGATAAATGTACTCCGCTACTTTCGCTCGTTCTTGTATAACTCGCGCGGGTGCTTTGTCTCATTTTGTCATTTTTAAAGTTTTGAACAAATAAAGTAGAAGAAATTTGAGTCTTTGGATCTGCCGACTGCGTAGTTCATCGTTCACGTTACAGTTAAGCCTGTCGAGTTGTTCCCGGTACAGACGCCGTCACGACGGCTGCCTGTAGGAGCGCATCTTGTCCATGAACGTCTCCACCTGCCACTGGTCGTACGTCATAGCGCCCCGGCCGTTCATTATGGTGTGGACTGTGATATTTTCGTTGTACCCCAACCCTGTTAGAAGCTGAAAGAGGAGTAAAGACTTGAGTTTTTATTGACATATATTATAATATCTATATAGCTAGTAATGTTATATATTTTTAAGAAGCAGTTGTATCTCGATCGTCGCCCGCGCAAGTTACAGTTCGAATCCAGCTCGCATGTCCAATTTTTCAAATGTATAATTATCACTCACTTCAATGAAAAAAAAAACCTTTGTAAGGAAACCTACACACATGAAAGTTCTCCATAATATTTCCAAAAGTGAAGTCTGTCAATCCAGACTTGGCCAGCATGGCGAACTCTGACCTTAACCCCCCACTGTGACAAAAGATCTGAGCTCATCAGTGGGATAATTATGGGTTGTAATGATGATGTATTCATTTCGGATGATAATGTCCAATAATAAACTGTACATATTATGTATATAGATTATATTCCCGGCGTGTGCAAAATTTCTTAATATTATATACCTTGGGTGTGAGCAAGAAATACTGTCCCCTCTCCCCTTCAGTGGTGACGTTGACCAGGAACTCGAACATCTTCCTCTCGTTCAGCGAATCCATACCCTGGTTGATCTCATCCACGCATCTGGAAGACCTTACTAGTAACGAATGTGCCGCGTATTGGGTGGTCACGACTTAACAGAAGTCCTTGTTGTTAACAACTTCGAAATAGGAAAAGACTACATTTTTTTCCATATTTGGTTGAAAAATTGTCATCCGATTGCTTTTATAAAATAAAAGACTGTTGTGCACAAAATCTCCAATTAAGTACCACAATTAATTAAAACGTCCAATTTATCAATTATTTATTGTTAACAATTGAGAACAACCATGTAATTATATTTGAATGTCACAAATGTCGAAATAAACTCGACACAACCGTGTCGACCTCAGTGACCGGCGTAGTCGAGCAATTTATTAAATAACAAAAAACAGGAGACGGCACCTGAAGGGCGCGCGCGCGAGGTGCTGCAGCGCGAACAGATAGACGGCGGTGGAGACGGCGCGCTCGCCGCCGGACTGCTCGTGCGGCGTCAGCTCCCGCAGCAGCTCGCCCTCGCGGAACTTCACCATTATCACCACGCCATACGACGAGAAGTCGTCCTGGGGGAAGAACTGTCCTCGATTATAAGTTCATTACAGGTGAAGCTTATCCCGTATACGAATGGCGTATTTTTATTGGGAAAATGGGCGGAACAGATAAAGAAAGAATGTGTCAAAGGTGGTAGAAAGTGAAAAGTAAGGTAGGGGGAATGGAAGGAAAGAAAGTTGGAGAAATATTTTAAAAAATATCGCTGTACAACCTTAACAACACTGTTAAATAAAATTAAAAATAAATCAAATAGCCAGGTAAAAGAAATTGCACTGTGTACCAATGAAACAGGCCGCATCTAGTGCCATATAAGCAATGGTCACTGGTTTTCAGTACGAAATCTTCCATCTGTCCATCTTTGCCCAAACCAAGTACCAGTACAGTCTTAACATTAATAACAAAAGAACAGTTGAAGCACAACATAAGCCCTCGAAAAAACGACACGGGGCAACGCGGGTCGAATGAACGGCGACGACGGGTGTGAGGCGCGGACGGCAGAGACCCAATACTTGTGTGTGTGTGTGTGGCCGTTTATTTATTTTTAACTAGACCAGGCGCAGACCTCGGAAGTGCCGTGATGCAACCGGACTTCGCCCCCAAAACCGAGCTTCGCGAACATCTCTCTGAAGCGAAGGTTGATGTCCTCGATGAGTTGTCGCACGAACTGAACCCATTCGACCCTGCGAGCATCAAATTATAAACTGAAATTTGTGCTTGATGGTTTCTGTAAAAGTCCATTTCATATTCAGGTATCCGTCCCCTACTGCTCGGATTACTGCTCGTTTCTCTTGTGTTTTAACTTTTTTTATTCTTGACCAAGATATGAATCCTACGAAAATGAATATAAGTAATAGAAATATGTATCTATGATTGTTTATGTAATAGTAACAGTGCAGTTGCAGTGCGCAAAAGGAATATAAATTGGGGACTGAAATTAACTGTTGAACAGATTCGGATGCAGTCAAAGGATTCATAGATGGTGATGGCTTCAATTTCTTGAACATTTCAGTGCTTCAGAACGCACGATATGTCGGTCCTAGTTGTTGTTGCAAAGCAGGCGGTAGCCATCGAACCGATCCGCACTAGAACAGCGCGCTGGAATACACTTCAGACCTCCTCTTCACGGGAAACGCGTGCCAAGGCCAATATACGGATCTAACGATACAATAACGGGGTGTAAGGAGTACTGTAGTTAGTGTAATGTACTGATGACTGATGACTACTTAGTCTTCGCCATGGTGGTCTCCAGTTTCCTGTTGTCGTTCCTCACGGCGGTCTCCTCCAACATCGTCTGCTCAATTTCTTTCTTGTTCCTCTCGTATGTCAGCAAGTCCTGTATAACGAAACGTTTCATGTCATACATACACTTCAATAATGTCCCCCGGTACTATTCGTGTCTCCGATGGAAAAAGAATTAATTTGATTTTTGTGATCATCATATATAGAGGTTAAAACTGCTTTCTTACATGGACGGTTATAAGGATTATTTAAGTTTCCCGATTATCGACTATACATATAACATAGCACCGACTGCCAGCGATAACAACTGACTGTTAATCGTGCCCTCCGAGTCACGTTAAAGAATTGTATCCAGCGGCGGTCACCTGTCGCGCTATGTTTCGTACAAAGTATGAAAATAAATCCTTGCATAGGAAGCTCATAAAGATGCTTATAAGACCCCATTATTGTGACCTGTTAACCTTTAAACTGTACTAGTAGGTGGTGGTACTAACTCCCTCATCGATGTTGTTCATGCAGTCGATCTTGGTGAGCAGCTCGTTGCAGTGGTCCTGCAGGTGCGGCAGGTCGGCGGGCAGCCGCTCGAACAGCTCCCGGGCCGGGAACTGAGGGTGTTCCGGTCTCCTATTACCGGAGGAGCGGAGCGCCTCTTGCAACTTAGCGGCCGCCTTTTGAACGGCTTGCTCTTCGATCTGGAGTATTGAGTTCAGTTGCTCCTGGAATCATTATCAATCATCATCATAACAACCGATTATTGTTTCACTGCCAGGCTAGGTTCTTCTGTCCCTTGAGAGACCCCTCTAGGTCCGTGATACCCACAGAGGTTTATATCGGCCCCCATGGGTTGAAGAGGAGCTGCAACGGGTCCACGTCAGCGGAAATAAAATGGGGTCCATGTTATGTAAATGGGGGTCCACGACAGCGGACCTCTTTTGGACTGGTAGTGATTTTAATTTTTTCGTTTCCATGAATTAAATCCTTATTTGTATACAGATACCTATTTACTTTCATTAAAACTTTTTTATCTTATATATAAAATTCTCGTGTCACAGTTTTAGTTACCACACTCCTCCGAAACAGCTTGACCGATTTTGATGAAATTTTATATGTACATATATTCAGTAGGTCTGAGAATAGGTTGTTAACTATTTTTATACACCTAAGTGATAGGGGTGGTCCACCCCAAATTTTATTTTTTGGACAAAAATTTTTATTTAATTTTTTTATGATGTGGCATTAAAAATACATAGAACACTAAATTTTCATCCTTCTAATTTCCATTTCCATTACATTTGCATTATCACTTGATCAGTTATCCCGGCCAGACATCTACCGGTGTCACTTCTGACCCAGTAAACAGCACAAAGTAGGGATGAGATCTCTTTTCTCACTACCTACAGTTGTCGGCCATTATTATTATTGTTTGTGCATCAATCGTAATAGTGACGTTTACAATTATCATTTTACTATTTCAGTGTTATTTTCAAATAAATTTATCATTAATTCATATCACACCATGTTTTTCACACGGGCGAAGTGGCATTACTCGAGTGGGCAAACCATCCAGTTTGTTTGCGTTAGCTAAAGATGGGATAACAAAAAATATTGTACACTCTATTGCATTAAGGGATTGATATTGTTGTTTAGTAAAATTATTATATATATAATTCATAATTTATATGGCAAAACAACTTTTGCCGAGTCAGCTAGTATATATATAAATTAGTACATATACCTATTTGTACGACTTACGTATATATTTTCTTTGTATGTATGTTTTTATATTATAAAATATGTTTTTCCGCGGCCTGTGTCAACTTTTTAACTAAACCTCCAACTTCGTCCGTGGAAAAGTTCACGGAGAATTGTTGCATAGTTTTTACGTCACACCGTAACAAACAGTCCAACCTCACTACTACGGTTCGGTATACAAGCTCATTTTCACAATTGTAATATTAGTAGCGAAATAGAGATATTACAGTGCACAGAAAAATGAAGATCTCGGTTGTAGCATAAATATTGTTGATTCAAAATAAAACTAATGTAACCCGAAATTATCTCGGAAGTAAAAAAAATTCTGTGGCTTAACATTTGTTTAATTTTCACCCTACACTGTTACAAATTCAAATTTCAAAGTGAGTAGCTCTAAGCCATCTTCAAAAACACATTTGGAGTTGATGAAATTGTAGAAATCACTATTAGGTGAACAGGGGAGGTCTACCGAAAACCTAAAAACATGCCAAGTGGTCAACAAGATAAAAAAGTTTGGTGAGCTCTGCTCTAGGTTAAGGCCTAGCCGCCATCGCCGCCATCAAATGTGGTGCTTTCACACAAACTTACACTGGTATTCTCTATTTGCTACGTTACTATTGGAATTTCCAAAACTCCTTTACTCGATGACATATAAAAGACTGGCTGACTGGCGGCTAAAGGTCCGCCCAGAAAACCATTGATATATGTTATACATAAACATATATTTTTCTTTCTTTCAAAATATATGTAGAATACACACGTCTGTCCAGTCCGGGGAGCCAACGGAGGGACCCCAACTAGCCGGATTCTCCCCGCCGGCCGGTACCGGTTGGTTTTGTTATTAACATTAACGAATTACCTGAGCTTCAGATAATTTCTTATTCAGCTCATACAACTGCTTCTCCCGGTCCACTATCGAACTTCGCTTCTTCTTCAACGCCATCTGCAAACATGATAAATTCAGTGTATTTTTCTACAACAGCGGTCCTCGTATGTATCTAGTGTATGTATCGCATATGCACACGCAACTGCGGTCGCAGCGCAGCACGCAGCTCGGACTAAATATCGTTTCTACAAATGCATGCTGATGTAATTAACATTTAGATAATTTATTCAGTTTACTTAAAAGAAAGTGGGGACGACGCGGTTTGCATCGTAGTACAGTGTGCGCACTGCAAAGGACTGGAATAACTTGCCCGCGTCGGTGTTCCCGGCTACTTATGAGGAGGAGGCACTCTTCAGGAGGAGAGCGAATAAGCATTTATAAGTTAGTGCGTGTAATATCTTAGACTTCATCACCGCTCATCGTCAGGTGGGATTGTTGTCGAGCGTTAACTTATTTTATGTAAAAAACCCAAGGATCTTTGTCAGCAGTTATATATTATCAGTGTCATATAATATCTCACTGACAGAGAAGAATTAATATTAAGAGCGCTTCTATTCCATTACGTTTTATTTGGTTCAAAATTAAGAAGTAAATAAAATTAGTGGGACAATTCAAAATGTTATACAACGAACTAGTACGAACTAGTGGGCGGCGGGCGCGCGCACACGTGGGCGTGAATTTGTTAATAATGCATTACATCCTGTAGGATTTGTAAAATAACATATAATATTTTGAATCGTCATAAGCATGCAACTCAAGCTGCCAAACATTGACCAACAAGCAAGTTCACCTCCTCATTCTTGGCCGGCAACGCGTCGGCGACTCCCCGCGTGTCACTCACGACGGTGACGTCAGCCCGTCTGTCGGCTTGCAGGTTGTTACCATTTAACAAAACAGTGACAGCGCAGTCCTCACCGACACCAGCCCGACAAGCTGCGCGTGCCTGTGTATGCCGGCCAGCATGCCCACCAGGTCGCCGTGCAGCGTCAGTTGCTTCAACACGCAGTCCCTCTGGCTGCTGGCGCACTTCTCCTTCTCCACCTGCAGGTCAACAGACGGCCGGCTCTTCTCCCGCACGGTACTCTCTTGCGATCGAATCTTGAACGACAAGTGCCGGAGCTGGAAGTACGGTACAGTGTTCTTTATTAACTCGTCTCTATGTTACGAATACAAAATAATCTCTCAACAGAGCGTTTAAGAAAAACCAATAACGCGGGGATTTCCCTTTCCTAACAACGTTTGGGGGAAGCTTCGAGTATATCACTCGCTATAAAATTATACAAACCAGTTAAATTACAATTGTTTATATCGTGAGTGGGTGCACCGTCTGTTTTACGTCTGCCATTTATGTCATATAAGTGGCACGATGCTGAGTGGCATTAAGTAAGTGGTAGATGCAAAATGTGACGTGTATTTACAAAGAACCTTACGATGAAATTATTTTGAAGTTAATTAAAAAGAAACGGTAGTTCCCCTTCGCCAAACTATCTTATTTTTCGATTATCACTGTTTTTGGTAGTTTACTAGATATTTATATTATAGTATGTGAAAAAAAATACAACAATCATGAGTACCCATTACAATTACAAAGTAATTTTACCGTAAGCCGACATGTATATATATGTTTGCGTGTGAGCATACACAATTAACACATCACAAACAACCCAGACCCAGGAAAAGTATATTTATTAAATTAGGCCAGTCGGTGGAGGCCCCATGTCCTGAGCAACGGCGCCAGGTCCAACACCGGGACAGACATGTATTTAAATATATGTGAGATAAATGTTGGTTCTTCAAATGCCACCGGCGACACGGGGAGTCCCGGTGCGGGGCGCAGGTGGGATCGTTCGATTTGATCTATTAAAACATTCCGCTTTCAATGCGACCCCCGGGAACGTTAATTCGAACGAGCTCCGAAATACATACGAGGCCGGTCTGTTCCTGGAGGGCTGTCTGCTCGGCGACGCACGCGCCGTACGCGGCGTCCAACTCGCCCAGCCGCGCGTCCAGCTGCCGCCTGTTGTCCTGGTACTTCTGTTCGTCCCTCTGTAACACCGAAAGCCTGAAACGTCGCAACACGGAGTCAATCAGTGATCCGTAGCCGACTGCTCCCGCGGACCGTCGAACGATTAAAGAGGCTGTACCACAAATTGGTCGTTAAATTAAAAATATCTCAAATACACAAAGATATCCATTGTGAGCCATCGTAGTGGCCGCAGTCGACAATTCACTGTCATTGTATATTTGTATGTTAGATACGTATGTTTATTTATGTTTTATTTACCAAAATTTTAATGTACAATTGGAACTTTTGGTTACTTAAAACTGACAAAGTTATTATAAGTTGAAATGTTAAGGGATCCCACACAAAATTATGAACGTCTAAATATTATATATTGATATGTGAAGAACATTATTTGTACACCTTTATCTGCCCTGTTTATTAACCGATTTCCTTTATTTTTATTTTCTTCGGTATATATTGACAAGGTTTAGTGTTGTCAATTAAAAATTTATTGGAACTAGATTGAATTAAATCAAATAAAGTATCGTTTGCGTCAAAAGAGATTCGCAGAGCGAAATTTATAAATAATTTAACCCGCCGCAGTGAAATCCACCTCCGAATGGAGTTTATTTCATTATTTAAAAAAATCCGTGTGAAATACAAAATGCGGATGATTTAAATTTGTCAATGTCACATTAAAGTTTGATCAAACAGCTGCAAGCCCAAAAACCATCCCAAAGGAACTCACAATACAGTACAAATCACTTTATTATACACCAAAAACAAAACATTTAAAGGATAAATAAATATATTTATGCTCAAAACGTCCACTAGAGCGATCTCTTCCAGACGACCCGAGGCAGACGAAACATGTGTGCGGAACAATGAGGTATGGGGTGTATTTATATTTTACAAGTACGTATAATATGGGAAAAGGTAGGGATGGAAATGGAACGACACGCAGACAGTAACACTAAAAAATTGTGGACAGTCAAAGAGACGAATGGTGTGGTTCATCAAAATTTGTAGAGAATTCCATCCATAGCTTAACAGAGAAAGCAATAAAGGATTTATGATACAAGTTGGAAGACTAATTAGCAGTGCGGAAGGAAACCTCAGTTGTGGAGCGAAGAAAATTTTCACTGGCGTGCGTACGTACGGAAATCGTTCTTTAAGGTATATTAGGGCGGATGGATTAAACAGGACGCAGCAAAACAATGACAGTAATCATTGATTCCGGCGACTTAGAACTACGAGCCACTTGGACGAGATTCGAAAAAATTGTACGCAATGATCACAGGGGCAAAAAAACCCAATAACGTGCAAACCTAAATAAATAATGAGCTACGGTCGAGTTTCGGCCGCGGGACGACCCCTAGTTCTATCTCGTTCTCTCAAGGGGAATTACCCGCACCATTACAAAAAAGCGACATGCATATTCGAACATCGCGACTTTCCGTTTCACTAATATCAATTACACTATATTGAAAGAATAAATTAAAATTTTAATCGTGCAATAGCCTATCGGGCATGACCATCGGCCCATTTTCTTGTCATTCCGGTGCCTGGAGCGGGTTCGGCCCCCTGCTCGAGTACCGATCGTTGGAAGGGTTAATGATCAATCGAAATATTCAATGTGATTAAGTACGAAGGCCTCCCACATAGTTTAACGATAGCTATCTAACGACAATGATTGACGATTGTTTATTAAGAAGAAAAAAAACATAACTCATCCATAGTACCGAACTTCAACAGTTTCCTCGTGAAATACCGAGAAATCAAACAGTGACAAACGGACAGGCACACAAGATTCTACGAAAGAACGTTTTTCTCGTCGGATTTACCTAACGTTACAAAGTTTGAATCCCATTATTGTCTTACTTCTCTTTCCATTCGTTAATGGTGGTCACATCGACGGTGTTCACCAACAGGGACGGCTGTCTGATCTCGGTAATGGAGGTGGACCGATCGCCGCTGTACCTCGACACTTTCACCGAGAACCTATGGTTTTCTGAAACAACGAACGATCCAGGCAATACGTTTTAAAACCGAATTAATATGAAAATATGAAACCAAATACCGCTCAGTATTAATAGCTCTCCTATATAAAATCCTAACATTCTACATTATGATTAATGACAGAAGTTCCAAATATGCCACGAATCATCTAAATTTGTTCAACGGTTTTACGTGGACAGACAGACGGACAAAAATTCCGTTCCTTCCGGACGAGGTGTACGAGGTTCCCTTCATCCTCGAGTCCAAGCCCCCCTGTTCGTGGCGCACCCCAGTGAACCGCTCAGTTTAATCCCGAGTGTACTTGCACAATAGTAGGGTTTTTTCCGCCTCGCTAGCCACCACCCCCCTTCTATAATCGAACGTGAAATGTTTCATACGTGTTTCGGCCGCAGCGTCGGAGAGCCAGCAATATAATGCGGGTCCCCGGCTTCCTTTTCGATCGACAACACTTCAATGATGCCTTTGGTGATACTGAAGTTTACGGGCGACGGTGACCACTTACCGTCAGGTGACTCGTTTGATCGTTTGTCGAAACATAGCAAAAGAAGTCCAAAAAACATATGTCTAAACTTCATCTTCATCATTCATATCGTCAATAAAGTAAATAATTCATTCTTCATTGACATTTCTAAAATATACTCTATGTACAGATCCGTCGCTGCTAGTTTTATAACAAAAAACAAACATAAACATTCACACACACACCGCCGCACTAGAATTCCGTGTTGCCGGCGGCGTAGACGTACACAAATACAACATCACAAACACCCATGACTGTCATTTATCTGTCACATAAATGGCTGCCCCGGCCGGGAAACGAACCCGGGACACCTCAGCAGGCAGGGTCACCACCGACCGGGCTATGGGCTCGTCTCAATAAATTCTAATTCACTAGCATCACTACTAAACAGTACTGTATTACTAGATCAGTTAGTAGGAATACGTCGGAACCCGTCATGATACGGCAGGTCACGGCCGCTCACCGCTAAAGAACAGGGGGATGTCGGCGGGGACCCGCCCGCTGTTGTGGTACGTGTGGTCGTCGCCGATGGGGATCCTGTGCACGTTGTAGTTCCGACAGAGGTACCGCACGATCATCTCGTGCGCGACGAACGTGTCCACCAGGTACGTTTGGAAACCGAACTGTCTAGAGACGGATGGGTCAGAAATGTTATTATTACTTTGATAAAATTTTAGATAAATTCAAATTCAAAATCACGTAATCGTGTAGGTATTCTATAAATACAGTTATGCACGTCATTTTTTGTTTCTACCGCCGTTTCGAAAAGTTGGTTTAACATCGAGGAGAAGAAGCGGCGAAAGATACTCGTCAGCACATCTCTTAAACAACACATGATAATTGTATAAACCTGCTCGCTGGTGGTTTCGACACCGACATTTCCAGGCGGCCTTGTCGTTAATGTACTTATCTGTACTATAGCTACAGTATCAGGTGTCACTTTGAAAATCCATTGCAGTCAAAGCGAAGTTCCATGGACATGTCACAAGGCATCGCCGCCGTGCTGGGAACTGAGGGCGAAATTATCGATCGGATTATTGCCGAATCTGACATTACAGCCGAGCACGTGATACATTTCATGATTGACTCGAACGAGACAGTTATCCAAGAAGACAGACAGAGTATACTGAAGAGTAATGGACTCTACTTAACACTGTTCACGAGAACCATCATTACAAGAACCATTACAAGACGCTTGGAAATAACGGGTACCGCAAAGGTTACATACTGTGTAATTTTCATATGTTGATTTGAAACACGTGCTGAGGAGTTTCTTTCGCCGTATCTTCTTCTCAATGTTAAAGCACCTTTTCGAAACGGTGGTAGAAGCAAAAAATAACGTGCATAAGTGTATTTACAGAATACCTAAATTATCGAATGATTTTGAATTTGAATCATGAAGATACAGACGGTGCGAGACAGAAGATGCGACTCTAAGGAGGAGGTACAACTCGACATTGTTACGGTGTTTAGTAGAAATAAATGAATTACAGTAAGCATAGCGCAAGGGAACTCGCAATCAATTAGCATATTAAGTCATTCATGTTATTACCGGTATTATTATCTTTCCGTGAAGCTCGCCCGGCTAGCTACCACCCTCTTATTTGAGAGAGCCAGTACTCTCTGTTATCTTATTTCTCGACCGACAACGCATCAGTGATACCTTCGGTGTCGCCGACGTCCACGGGCGACGGCACCGCTCACCACCAGGTGGCTCGTCTGATCGTCCGTCGGTTAATTACATTTATTAGGATCTACACATATCGCATTTCACCACCGCGCGACGCAGCCGAGTTACCTGATAGCACCGATGTCGGGCGACACGTACGCGCCGCCGGCGGGCGGGCTGCACACGGCGTTCACCTGCAAACGTGGCCGGGTTACATCATATGCAGTTGTAAACTGCGAGGGTTGGGGAGGGAGTTCAGTTGAGTATAATTTAATTATGTAACAAATACATACCTATATATAATATACGGTTGACATGTAACGCACATATGCCCCCGCTTCGCTTCAGGAAAACTATATAACGCTTAGAAAAAGCACGTGTATTGTTTTAGGAGTGGGGTTTTCTAGTTCTGTTAACTAGAAATACATGTTTTGATGTGTAACTTTTTTATTTACGGACGGATTGAAATGAAACTAACTTCAAATATTAAGTGACGCTCACTGCGATACATTAGTGAAAACCGTAACGAAATCGGATAAGCCGTTCCTGAAATAAGCGCGAACAAACAAACATTTCAACGGACAAAAATTTCAACGACTATTATTTTCGGTTCTACTGCATCAATAAAGGCCCCTGGTAGTAGTTTTTCTCATATATCCTTAATGTACAGAAAGCGATCAGGTAAAATTTTATTATATGTATAAATTATAATAGCTGTAGTCACAATTTGATTTTCTGCCTTCTCTTAACTTTACGTATTAATTTTCATTTCCCATCCCATCCCATCCCGCGGGAGCAGATCCATTTCCCGGGCTAAAAAGTATCCTAGATTATGACCCATAATGCAAGCTACTAAAATGCAGAGTAGCATCCAAATCTGTTCAGTTTGATGTTATCCAATGGTGTATTAAAAAAAATGATTGTATCAATAACAAAATCTACCTACTTAAAATTCCCCAAATATGTACAGGTTTGCTTCCGTCACAGTATAATTATTAATATAGATACAGACAACAGTTCGTATATATTTCTATGGTGAAAAAATCGAAAAAAAAATTTTTCGTTGCCCTATAAACTATAAAAGTTGGTAGGCACCTGCCGCAAGCCTTGCTCCTGCCTCACTTTCCTTAGGAAGAGGTTCATGTCGTCGGCGTTGTGGAAGGTGAACGCCGTCAAGTCCCGCTGGGACACCGTCGACTCCAGGTACCGAGCCAAGCGATCCTCCTTCATCCTGATCTGTTAACAAACGTTTAGAAGGAAGTACTAGGCGTACTCCCTCTTTCACTCACTATCGGAAATCTTTTTTTTCTTTCTTTCCTGGACATCATTTCAAACGACAGGACCGTCGATGTAAACGATGTTTACTTTGTAAGTGACATATATTAGTTTAACGGGCGAGCTGAGGAGTTACGTCCGCCGTTTCTTCTCCTCGATGTCATCTTTTCGATTTACGAATCACGGCAAAATTCAACCTAACTACTTACAGTCATCATCGTTTTTACAACCCATAATTGTTCCACTGCTGGGCTCAGTCCTAAGGATGAGAGGTGCCAAGGCCATGGTCCGCCACGCTGGAGAACATTATGCAGATTTTGGCCGCATTGGCCTAGAATACTCTCCCCCAATCTTATGCTGGCGGAACAGGATGCCGTAAGAGGCGACAGGAGACAGCCTGCTTGGTAGTAGGGCTTCGCGTAAGGATTATTTTTCAATATTATTATTAAGTCATTAATATTATTACTGGTATTATTATCCTTCCGTGAAGCCTGCCTGGCTAGCTACCACCCTCCTGCTTGAGTCGGCCGCCAAACAAGTCGTGTTCCGGCTGGGGACTTGAGAGCCAGTACATTATTTCTTACCTTTTCCTCATTTCCTAGCCAATAACGCATCTGTGATACTTTGGTCTCGCTAACGTCCACGGGCGACGTTGACCACTTACGACCACGTGGCTCGTCTGCTCGTTTGTGGGCTACTAACATTAAAAAAAAAAAACAAAAAATAATTCTTACGGTTTTCCCTCACCAAGCGAGAGATAAAAAAATTGTAATACGCCCTAATTTTTATAAATTACACATGCGTGCAGGGCTCGAAATCGGATCGAAGACTAGGGCTAGTAGAACCCTGAACGGTACCGAAACAACACCGCGGCACCGAGTACCTACCTCGAGCATCATCGGCTCACACACCGGCCCGGCGAACAGCTGCCTGTTGGTCCGCAGCCACAGCAGCGCCTTGTGCGCGTCGCCGCTGCGCCTCTCCAGCGCCGCCAACCGCTGCTTGTTCACGTCCTCGAGCGCGCTGATCCTGGTTACAATAGCGCAGTGCGACTGTACCTTTTATATTGCCTGCCTGCACCGCGAGTGTGCGCGACGGACGCGACTCGCCCGCATAATTTACGTAAGCCGCACAAATATTAAGAAGCGATGGCGATATATTGTTACTCGTATCGTTATGTATACTAATAATGAAAATGTACCGTCAATCTATACATTCAATATTTCCTTCATTCCAAGCCCCCCGATGGCATGGTGGTTACCCAGGGATATTTCAGTAAGGACCGAGTGATTATCGACTCGTCATCAGCCGACACGAAAAGCGGGTACACTCTGCTGTGTGTGTACGTGTGTGTGTGTGTGTGTGTGTGAGCGCGCGCATGTATGCGTATATACCGTGACATAGATTAAATATCTGATAACAATGAATAATAAATATTACGAGTGGGGGTGCCATTTGGAGACATTGTCATTCTATGTAAAACGAAGCCTGACGTTGACGTTCCTGACGTTGTCAAAGTTGCTTAACTTGATTAAACACGAGTAGTATTTGCATCTAAATAATAAAAACTTACTTGCTTCGACACCGTGCCATATCGGGAAACAGGGTGTGCTCGAAATCATACTGGATCCTGTGCCTTTGCTGGTTCAAAGCATATTTCTTTTTTTCCAAATCATTCATTGTTGTGCGGAGCTTCGCCAACTCCGAACTCATTTTTGTTTCTATAAATACAAAAGTAATTGTTACAAGCAACGCTGTATATATAAAATTGGTCAAGTCAGAACCGAATTCGTGGGAAAAAAAATTTTTGAAAATATTTATGTAATTAGTTATCAATACTTATATAACTATACTGTATGATGTATTAAAACCCTTTGACACAAACACGTTAGAACCGAGAACAAACATTAACGATGATAATAATTAAAACAGTTAAAGCAAAAAATTACGTTCATAACTGTATTTACTTAATACCTATATGATTAAATGATTTTGAATTTGAATTATTAGCTATATTAATTTTTCCATGACTGAACAAATCAAAAAATTATGATCACTCACCATCGCCGTACTTATTCAACGCTTGGGCCAAGTCCACCTGCAGCCGGTCGAGCTTGGCTTTGGCGATCTCCAGCTCCTTGGCTTCGCTATCCCGTCTCTTTTCCATCTCGAGGTACCAACTGTAAGCCTCCTTGATTTTGTCGTTTTGAATCTTCACCGAACGGAGTGAATCGTTAGACTGATCTAACAAATCGTTGATTATGGCATTCTGAAAATATTAAATTTAATTTCAAGGATTCAATCTGACCTCGAGCTCGAACTAATCTTCCCCGCTAATAAATAGATTTTAAAATGAGGACCATCCTATTAAAGGTCGTTGGCTTCCGTGCTACCTATCTAATCACCTGGCAGTACCCGTAAGATAATAACAATATCACCCTATCCTAAAACCAACCGGGAAACATTTTGTATATTTCCTCTACTAATATGAAAGTAGGAAAAACATTGTGCAGTGTATACCCGACGTGCAGTGCTTACTGCAATCCACGGATGTTTCGAACCTCAAACAAAAATACAGCCTTATCTAACGTCAGTTACTTATTGCTACTACTAAAGCCAAACACCTTATATTGAAATATATAGTCTTTATGGCAAATATATAGTCTTTTCAGCGAAAAAGACTTTCACGGGCAAGTTTGTTAGAAGACGCGGCCAGAAACCCCCACGAAGAACATTAATTAACCTACGACTTTCGGATCTATTGATCGTTGTAATTACCACACCTACATCAATCGTATTGAAGCCATTCAAAAACGATTCCTTAGGTTTCTACAATATCGAAGCAATCAATTTATCAAGGGGTACAAAAATCAATGTCTCAAGCATCATATACTCCCTTTACAGGAACGTAGACGAATAGCTGACATGGCATATCTGTTTAACATTGTTAACGGCTCTGTAGATTCACCCGTGTTGCCAGGGGATATTGCATTTAGAGTACCGAAGTTAAACGCCAGAAATCTTGCTCCACTTTATGTTCCTACAGCTGATACCAACTATAGGCAAAATTCATTCTTCATTAGGGCAAGCAGGTGTCTAAATGATATAACTAAAAAATGTAATTTTGACTTATTCAATACAAATATCCGTAAATTAAAACGGGGCCTAACAGAACTTTTTTTTTTCTCCCTCTTCGAATAATAAGTTGTGATATTAGATAGATAACATAAATGTAAGTATTATTTTATAATAAAATAAATATGAGCATAATTAAGCACTTTGCTATCAATGAAAACTTGTAATTGGCTTTCTTATATTAATTCCTTCTACTTATGCTGTGTTAAAATGTAGGTGTAAGTTTTCCTTAAAAGATAAATAAATAAATAAATAAACAAGAGTGCTTAGATAAACATTACCAAGATAGACTTACTAAAGATAGCTTCTGACTCTCCAGTTGTCGTATCTCATCTTTTACGTCCTTGAGGGAATCCTCCAATGGTTGAATTTTTTTCTTGTTCGCCTTAATGAGTTTATCTGCTGCCTTTTTGTCCTTGTCATACTGTTGACAATCTCTTCTCAAAATGGCTTCCTCCAACCACAACTTCTTCGAGTTGCAAACTTTAATCTCAATGTCAATTTCCTTTCTTCGATTTAATGCGTCTATCCTACCTTGGAGTCTGAAAAAACATTGTTATATTAAGAAAAAATGTAAAAACTTTGATCGGACATCGAATGGGAAACAGTGAACCTGAAAGACTATAAAGACTAATGTTGTATAGTATATGTATAATTTATACTAATGTTATACAGAGAGCGTGCGATTTTTGCAAGTTTGTGTAAATATATGCGGAAGATAATCTTGGGAGACACGGCAATCGTTTGAGAAATGTACTGCTTGGAAGGTATATATTCCGGATGGACATAGGCTGTACATTATATTTATACAAGTATACCTATATTTTACTGATTGTTCAACCCGAACGAAGTCAGGGCTCGCCGTTAGTGTCTTAAAAAAGCTAAAATCAAGACAAAATCGTCATAACTGATTATGAAACTTTTTATTGTTGAAAACCAGTAACATATCATATATCGAAACGGCCATGTAAAACCAAACACACCACCCGGAGACCTGGCTGGGCTTTTTTTTGAGGCTTGGCGACGAATTCGGTGGCAAAATGTCTTTACTGCCACCCAAGGACATCCGAAACACCGAATGCATCGCCAGTGCGTTGCCGTCGATGACCATGAAGCAGGCGAGGGATGCGCTTGTCAGCCGGATGCCCGACACGGTGTCAGAAACTCATTAAAACGGTTCACGGTCGGTACCTGAATTATGGTAGATAGCCAGGCGGGCAAGGAGTCCTACCTTCGTACCTTCGCTAGTGTCATAGCTCCGTTCGTTACTCAACAGTTTAGGCACTGGGAATGGACCCATTTAGTTAGTTTTTGTTCTCGGTGTACGGGCTATTACGCCGTACACGAGTCTTTACATATCTGAGACTACACCGAACGCAAAATTGCAATTCCGCGGTATGTACGTACATATCATGCTTACATTTACGATAAGCATTTTAACTTTACTTCAATAAATTAGTGTTCAAGCTGCACTCGTTTAATTTGGTTATTTTAACGCCGCTGCCTTACCCTTCCAAACTGTACACACCACATTCGGTGTGAGTGTTCTTATCTTTGTGTGTTATTTATGGCACTCGCGACACATTGAGTGATTGTGCGGAGCGTTATTACAATTATTAATGATTAAACAACAAAAACCTCACATTTCATTTTCTTTTATTAGATCCTGCCTCCTCTTCTCCTTCCTCTGTAGTTTACTAACAAGATCGCATTGCTCCGAACGCCACTTCTTTAATTTTTCCAACTGTTCGACTCGTCGTTGTTCGCCGATAGCCGAGAGGGTGCTTTGGAGGAGGGTGTGGGGCCTCATATTTGCAAAGTCCTTCACTCGATCTTGGGGTAATAGTTGACAAAGATTATCAACCTGTAAAATGTCAAATTTTCGTAGTCCAAGGTTCTAATCAAGCAGAAAGACGCGTGTCTTTCTGCTGAAATCATTAGAAGTATCTAATTGAATTTAATTGAAGTGATTGTGTATCGTTACACAACAATGATAAGAGATATTGATAGTACTTCAAGGATGCCAAAAGCACCTAAAATTACACGATATATTTTCGAAGGCTAGCTACTCTCAGGCGGATAATAAACCCTCACCATCGCGCAGGAGTACTGGGTACACAGCCCAACGCCCTTCAACTGGAGGAACCGGAGCGCCACGAGCTGGGGACGTTGGCTTGGTCTCAATATCGGACTGAAGACTTTACATTCACCGTCGAGGAACTTTAATTGATTGATATAATCTTTTTTTATATTTTACCTGTATGTCAAAACCGGCTATCAAGCTCTTCACATTTTGTTGGGGAACTGGCTTGTTGTCGATGTACCATTTGGAGACGTCTCTGCGGTTGAAAACTCTAGTGATCTTGACATTCGGCTTGCCGCGCTGTTGGTACAATTCTATTTCTATCGATGCTTCATCACACTCAGATCTAACGTATTCAGATATCTGTAATATATATATATATTTTATAAACCCAAATAAATTTACTTATATACACCTAAAATGATGTAAGTATTCCAAATAAACCCAGTGATTTGTATAGATATTTCAATAGATTTAAATATTCCTTTGAACATCTGGAAATAAGATTGCTCATAAGAAATTTTATTTATATACAAAGACAAAAATGTTTTTAATTCAAAATCATTTAATAATTTAGGCATTCTGTAAATACACATATGCACGTAATTTTAGGCTTCTACTTTTTCCAAAGAATCTGAATAAATCATTATGTAATTACAGATATAATGATAATTATAATGTTTGATTTAACTATATTATCACTGAAATCAGATAATTAATAATATCATCATGAATTTTATATATTTATGACTACCTGCCCCCTCCAACTTTGTTCAGGTTCAACAATTAATTATATTTACATGATTATTCAAAACTTTATGAATTTTGCCTTGATTATACATTATTAGATTAACTGATCTATACTAATATTATAAACTGAAAAGCTTTGTATTTTTGTATGTTTGTAACGAATAAACTCACAACCTACTGAACCGATTTTAAAAATTCTTTCACCATTAGAATGCTACATTATCCCTGAGTAACATAGGCTATATTTATTACTAGAATAAATAAGGGATCCTTGCTAAAACTTCATCAACGTGAACCAAGGTGTAAAAAAATTTGCTGAAAAATTTCTTTCATAGCATACACTGCGGAAACTATTGATAAAGTACACCTGTGCGAAGCTGGGGCGGGCTGCTAGTATTTTATATAGCCTATCATCTGCCCAATCACGTGTTCTCACTACATACCAATTTTCATTGAGATCAGTCAAACCATACCTGAGTTATCTCAAGACATACAGACAAGAATTCTCAAAATGGTGAAACTGATGTCAGTGAGTCATTAAACAAATATTTATCATGAAATTTTACAAAAACATGGAATGTACAGACAGAGAGGTGCTACAAATTTATATAGTAGATAATATTCTCAAATAGCTAACATACATTCCATTACAGCTATACACACAGCAATTTCTGCCACCTATTTAGTAATGGGAATTATAATAAATTATTTGTTGAACAAATTAGCAGTCTTGTGCAAGATATCAGTCACATATGAAGAATATTATCAAATTATTTTACACGATAAGACAAGATGTTTCTTCAATATTCACATCACAGCATGTTTTCTCTCTAATTTTGCCATTGCTTTACATAGTTTTTTTTTTTCCACAAAATAATTTATTACAAGTAGAGTATATTTTTACTGCTGTACTAACATTATATGCTTTTTGAAAGCCATGCTTGCATCTATATTGTAACAGATTCAATGCACTTAATTTTTCATACTTCAGTTACTAGCTCTTTATATAGCGCAACTTTCTGTGGAAAAATCAACGGCATTCAAGTCTTTTAAATATTTTGGAGATAGATTGGTCCATTTTAGATTCCCAGTTGGCATATATAAAAGTATGTGGCAACTGAAGAAAGCATGTACACTATTTGCACTCACTACCCTTATACTTATTATTATTTGTTAAAGTTAATATTTTTTAAGAAATGTAAACCCTAAACCACACACACACATTGTCACATTGTCAGCGTCCACTACTATTGTTGTAATTTGTCATAATGAATTCATAATTAATTGAATGAAGCAGTTCTGAGTACCTATTATTGAAACCTATAAATATATGTATACAGATAAGAAATATCAAAATAATTCAATGAAAGCAAAGAAAAAATTAAAAAAGATTCCCTGTGATCTATATACAAAAAAAAATGTAATTTCTTTAATCAATAAAAATTTATTTACACTAATTTAATTTCAATTTACTATTTTACAACTATTTATTCCAAAAATTTCATTGAGTAATAGTAGAAAAATACAATTATCATAAAGTAGTCAAAATAATTAATTATTGTATTGAATGTCAACAATGTGCCCAATGCTAAAAAGAATTTGGTCTATGCACATTCTATGTTGGCAGAGAGTAAATAATATATTGTACCTACTGTATTTTATAATTTTAATTGTATTGTGCACATTTAAATTTGAATTTACTAGAAAGTCTAAAATAGCAAGTTTAATTACTGCTTCCTGCCAGCCAGGTAAGACATCCATGATGTCTAGCGTAACATACACATATACTCAGTAGGGAGTACTTAACATTATGTCGTCTATCTGTTTAGTTTCCAGCTTATTTAAAGCTTTTTTTTCATTAGGGAAAAATGTGTATTGGGAAAACCTTTTTGGCCCGTCCAATCGATGCAATGTTTCCACACAATCCCAGTATCAAAGCGCTCACAAAGGTCGACTTGCCGGTCCCATTCGGACCTATTATCATGTTCAAAGATAATCCTGGATATAACTCCACATTCTTGTAGGTTCTGTAAAAATACCAACAATAAGATGTCACTTCTAATAAGTATAAATTAATAGTAAGTATTTCAAATATACCTACACGAAATTCACAAGTTTAATTCTATATATACTACCGGCTTTAACGCCAGATGTATTTATTATTGTTGGCATTCTGAATTTTTAACTTTTCACACTTAAAATCTTACAAAAACTTGTCCGGGGATACAAATAAAAAGAGAGACACTGCGAATATCACATAATTGGCTATATAAATCAGTATTGTCATTTGCATCTTAACGTTTAATATATTTTTAATACGACGTCTAAAAAGTGCGCGAAAAACTTTAAGAAAGTATGTAACACTAAAAAATTGCAATTGACGCAAGCAAGACGTTTGATTTCAAGCTTGAAGTCACGTGATCTTCACTTTTCTACACAGAGTGAGTATGTGTCACAGACTAGTTAAATATTTAGAAATACTACATCTTGCAATCTATTTAACAAATGCACAGGCTAATGAAACTAAAGTACAAATCGCATATATTTTATAATATCTTAAATACTGGTTTGAGTGTTGCGAGATGTAATTATTAAAATGTGATGTTTAGTCTTCCGTTCATCCCCACATTGCTTTAACTATTATATCCTGGTAACGTTTCCATAACCTATTGTTTATTATTATAATTTTTATGTCGAAAGCATTCTTCAAGAGTTTTTAACACTTATCTTCTTAAACATATTACATGATTGAGCTGGTTAAAATCTATTTTGTTGATACTACAAATTTTGATACCGAGCTATTTGTTATACATTCATTTTCAAAGATATTTCGAAGGTTTATGGAATTATCTTTTATTAACTACACCTTATTGTAGGAACCTAAATTAGCCTATTACAAAAGACGAACTTAAGACCTACGGATATTTTCCTTCTAGTCGACTTATAGTGTAGATGAGATTTTTTTTAATATGTATAAATATCCGATCAATGAGCAAAGAAGCCATCAGATGGTAACCATCACCCTTGGACATTAAAAACAACAAAGGTATCACTGATGCGTTGTAGACCAAGAAAATAGAAAGTACAGGCTCTCGATCCCCCAGCAGGGATGTGATAAGTTGTTTGCAGGCTACTCAAGCATGAGCGTAGTAGCTGGCCAGACAGGCTACATGAAAAAATAATAAAACCAGTAATAATATTAATGGTTTAATAATAATATTAATAATGCAATCTTTACGCGAAGCCCTAAATTAAAGCACGCCGGTTTCTGTTGCGTCTTACGATACCCTGTTCTGCTAACATGAAATTGGGGTCGGTATTCTAAACCGCCCCAATACGGCCTAAAAACAAGGATAAAAATAAATTATTTTTTAAATGATTAGTTTTTTTTGGTGGACACCGATATATGTTCGATTTTTTTAAGTTCGTTAATAATTAAATATTGTGGGTGTTTATTTCTTTTTTTATAGTAATATAAATAAACTTATAACAACTCTTTCCTTTTTTATATCATAGTTTGTATGTGCTAAAAACTTTCTTTTTTTTAAAGAAAAGTTAATCAAATTAATAAAAGGAATACAATATGTTGTTTTTATGACGTTAGGTAAATTGTCTTGTAAATTTTAATTCTTCAGTTCCATCCTATACTTATAATAATTTATTTTACTTTGATGTTGGCAACTAAGAACTAATTGCGATTAGTGTTGTCGTCTTTTTCAGAAAACGGAACGCAATCAAACCAAACAAAATAATTTCGACTGGTTGGTGAGTCGTGTGTGTTCGTGTGTTTGGTTTGTGTCGTCGCTCAGTAACTCGCTACATCGTTCACTATTTAGTGGTGTGCTAAGTTTAAATGTTTCATGTATGAAAATTAAGTGAAAATAAAAATTTATGAATGGACGTACTTATATAAATGTGGAAAAAATGTTTTGGTGATTTAAGTGATTTTTTTTATTTACGTTCACTTTAAAACTGCAAAACCCGGGGTTTACTTACATCAGTCGCTCCGATTTCATGGAGGGTGTTTCATGTTTATAAATATTGATTTGTTGCATATCATATTGTGTGGCGTTCGTATTATGTATGTGTACGAGAAGTGAAATGTAGATAGTGACCGCACATGTAAAAATTAATGGTATTGCTAAGAAAAATGCAACAGTTGTCGTATTTCTGTTATGGCGCGGTGAAGGCTCACGAATCGGTCTGTGTAATTTTTTGCGTCTGATTGTGTTTCGTGATTTATTGAGTTGCATTTGTGTTTATTTTGACAATGGAGGGGACTACAGAGAAGGATTGTTCCCCATTGTGGAACCTGTACCAGCAGATCGTATCGGATATGAAGGTAGGTCAATGATTTTAATTGCGTACAGCATCCGATACAGTCCGCCGCTTGAAGCTACGTTCCACATTTTCTAAACTCGCCCCATTAAACCGTTCGAACTGAACGAAATTATGTTGTACATATCTCGTTAGCACAAATACCTGTGAGCCTATAAATTCTCGATTAAGACAATTTCCTATGCTGACAACGATAGATACAAAAAAAGATAAGTAACTATGCATTCCTTGTATTTTTTTTTTTAAATTTCACTTTTTAGTTATTCAGATACAATATATTTCATCACAATCAATCAATACTGTATTTGGCTCTGTTGCAAGGGTATCTGGGATGTTTTTTATAATTTTTTCCTATTTTGTCATAGTATTTTGTAGATTTTGGTAAGTCCCTGAGATTGTTGTGATGATTTTTTTCACAAGACATTGAGAAGCAATACAATGCAGGCTTTTTTCATCTTTACAGTCATAACAGAATTTATCAGTCAGATCATAAATATTGAGATAGATGTAAAAACTAATACTTTTTATGATGCTATTATAGAAATAATAATAATAAACTGATAGAAATCGTAATTACCATGCCTGCAATATTTATATATACAGGAGCTCAAAATATACACATATACTTTGAACTTGTGTGGTGTATATTAGGATGTATAGACATACATTCTAATTACAACCACAACTATTACATGAAGGATCATTCAAATGGATACCTACATATCATTGGGTTCTGAGTGACTATTAACTTTCTACTTAATTTTATTATGTGTGTGTATTATGTGTTTATTACTTTTAAATGTATGCAATGAACAATTGCAGTATCATTTAATGTAAATTTTTAGAAACTCTTTGACCTTTTACACTATAATGACATTTAAATCTTAGATATACTAAAGAAACTGGTTGTTCTTTTTTAAACATTCTTTCAGTTTCTGTACAGGAAATAAAATACTGCTTCTTAATTTTCCTATTAACTCCCCAAATGTATAACATGTAAATTTAGGGATGCCCAAATCATTAATTGTTTTATTGTGGTAAATTTACACACAAACCTGAAGTGAGTTGTGTTGTGTGTGTAACATGTACTGTGGTCTAAACAATACTAGTATGATATTGTATGACTGTGTAAACTTTGAATATTATCAATAAATGTACTTAACAAGCCTATTTCTAATCTGCTTAAGTTATATAAACTCAATATTATTTATATAACAGCATAAGTTCTCTTATTATTAATTCTCATTCCAGAGTTCCAAGAGAATTCAATTTATTTCAATGCTGAATAGTTTATTCTGACACACATTAATGTTTCTGAGGGTTTTTTTTAAATAAAATGTTTACTCTTAATTTCTACAGAAAATTCTGCTTTGATTTCTTTTAGTGTTAGCCAACAACAACAAAAAAGTTTTCTTCTTCCATTCATCTACATAGATGAATTCTTTGATGTTGAATGCAGTACATATTAAAAAATGTTCTAACTACAGTGACTATAATGGAAGTGGATTAATTGTCTAAACTGGTTCAGCTATCTTTTTAGCACATTCACCTGCTTGGTTATCTATTTAAAAGACAAGTACCCAAACTAAAGAACACAATGGAAAATAATCATGTTTTCTTGCTTGTGATAATTTAGTCGTCAATTTTCAATATCATTGATATGGTAATTAGTAGGTTGGATAAAATGTGAACAAGTTTTGATCCAAACTGGAAGACTATTTCAAACCCTTAAGTAGCTATACTGTATGTATTCTATACACTATAATAATGAATAATAACATACACCAGTTCATAAATAACTTGAACTGGTGGACACCAAAGGATTTGGGTCTCCTCTCACATTCAGAGGGTTTAAGGCCAGTCTGTCACGCTGGTCAAGTGTGGATTGGCAGACTTCACACACCTTTGAGAATATTACAGAGTATTCTCAGATGTGCAGGTTTCCTCATAATGTTTACCTTCACCAAATCAAGTGATTATGAATTTGTAATACATACATGCTTTGAAAAATCAGAGGTTAGTTACTAAGCTATCATTGCTGCCTTTATTACCTTATTAATTAAATGAAATTTAATTTTTTTGCAAAAAGGCAATCCAGCAGCTTTTTGGAGGTCCATTACTGGACATAAGCCTTTCCTACATGGTACCACTTGGACTGCTTCTGAACTTTTTGTTTGAAGCCAATGAATAGCCACATTAATCTTGTTGGCATCAGTTAATATAGTTGGGGGTGTTCTATGCTCCTTTTCTCAAGCCTGGTTGTTTTCAAGAATTCAGTTTGCTAATTTTAATATCTATGTTTGATAGTATTTTCAAGTTACGGATTTTGTCAAATCGTTATTCATTGTTCGGTTCTGTCATGGTTCAGTTTGGACGAACATAATCAAAATATAAGATATTAATAAATAAAACTGGGAACTTAATAGTAAAGCTTTTCATCACTATATTTCTATATTACTCCGGTTATTCTGTCTTTGTAATTTTTTGTGTTCTTTGTGTTCGGTGCCATTGTGTTGGAGTGTAGAGAAAATGCTAATGATTTATTTTATTTTGAGAAATACAATAAAAAAAATTTACGTTATCAGTTAAATTTATTACTTAATGTGGGTAGCGAAACTGTAGGTTGGATCAATTTTAACAGGGTATTGTAGTTAGAAAGCTGTTTTTCACCTAGGTACATCTGACTGTGTTGTCAATCTAAAATTTTATATATATTTAGACAAAACTGTACTGATTCGACGATGATACCGACTATAAAACATAGTGTTTAGTATTCGAAATGAACCAATCTACTAATAGAAAATGTAATAGGAGGGAACAAAAAAATAGGCGACCCAGCGAACCTAGCGTTCTTATGCGGAAAGGTTACAAACTTGATGATTACTTTGAGGATAAGACTGCTTGGACATGAGTTTAATATGTAGCCATTAGTGCGTTCTGTAACTGTGAGTAGGAAACTTCTCCGCTGGACTACTCACGGTAGGAATTTGTTGAAGCGATGGCGTAGTTTGACGTTTGAATAAATATTTTTTCATTCCTACATTCACAGATCTCGGTTTAACGAATACTTACGGGCTGTACAACCAATTATTTGTAATTCTTACTATTAATTCAAATTCAAATAATTCATCCACTCAAGTTCAAATACCTTTTTTTAACTTGTAGTGGATGATATTTGATGTCAATACAATATATTAATTCATTATTTAATTTTAGTTTTATATGGCAGAAAACAATCTTTTATATAAGATATTTAGCACGATAAAATGTATGTACATATTTATATTATTTGTGAATATTTATTAAAAGTAGGAATTGTCTTTAAATAATTTTTTCCAGCACTTGTTTTGTTAATTTGGTGTATGATTTTCAATAATGTAAACATTTTTCTGTTTGTGATGCTGTCTGTTTTTGCAATTGCTGGCTATTTTCATACAAAAGGTGCAGAAACGGGAATACCGTGACCTTACCCAGAATTCGCAGATGAAACGGTGATGCAGTGCGTGGTTGTAAGAATGTCATAAATTATAAATTAATCTTTGTATAGTTAAGTTAACATTCCTCACCAACTATGTATAGTTGAGACAAGGCGCCGGCTGGCAATTTAGTAAAGGTTAAACACCGAAAACTAACCAACCAAAATAACCAACGGTTGTGACTGTTGTTGTTATACATATATATAACTACATTAAATGACTTAAATAAATTCAAATTCAAAATCATTTAATCATATAGGTATTCAGTAAATACACTTATGAACGTCATTTTTTGTTTCTACCACCGGTTTGAAAAGGTGCTTTAACAATGAGGAGAAGCAACGGCGAAAGAAACTCCTCAGCACATCTTTTAAACAACATATGGTAATCACAAAAGTTTAAATCTGTGTGGAACTGGTTTCGACACTAATTTTGTCCAGGCATCCTTGTCATTCATGTATTCATCTATACTATAATATCCTTTGCCTCATAAGTACGTATATTAATTTTACATTCATTAAAAAATATAAAAATATATATTAATATGATTATCATCGAACAGTGTGCCAGGATGGTTGTAATTAATCGGCGAAATTAACTTAATTTCAAAAACTTTTCCAGTCAAACTAAAAAAAAAATGCCTAATTCGTTTTATTTCGTGAAAACAAAGCTTGTTACTTTATCATTTTTCAATTTACTTCACCATCAAAGTTACGGGCCAGCGCCTGGACTAAAAATCCGCCGTCTGTCCGTACGTCGTCTATTATTAGCGCGCACGTGCGCAATGTTTTTGGCGCTTCCGCTCGCACGACGCACGTACGTAAACACGGGTGTTTAACCTGTATTGTAAACTTTGCGTAAGGGCGTAACGCCCTGTTGATATAATGGAAGTACTATGGGGCCGAGCAGTCTGCTGTGCCACTGGGCGTTCAGCTGCGGCAGACAGAATATATCCGTTCTAGTAGTTTACCCGAAATCAGTGGCCGATTTAATTAAAAACTAAATTTCGGATTTGGATATAGATACAGATGTATCAATAATATTTTACGGGTTATGGTTACAGATATGAAATTATTTCGGGTTATCCGATTGTTTCGGATAATTTCGGTTATGGATATTAGATGATTTAAGACCTTTAAATAATTTATAATGTATTTACAAATTAACAGTTTGATTTTTTATCCTAGTATTATTTAGTATTATAATCGTAGAATAAAACTAAAGTAATAGAATAATAATTGTATCAGCTCATACAGCGAAAACCTGTCGTAACGTGTTTAATTTAGATTCTGGCCCTATCGGAAATTTTTCAAAACATTTTTATCGGATTCGGTTACGGTTTCGGATACATTTTTATTTCAGATATCCGAAAGTTTCGGCTATGGTTACGGCGCTCTATATCCCTTATCTATATCAACTATTCTCCTCTCATTATTAACAGTAGGTATAAAAGCAACGGATTGATTCAGGACAACTTTTACCGTCTCCGTCTGTGGCTGTGATGCCTTCATGGGAATAAAATATTTTTGTAAGTTGTTCATCTAAATACTGTTCGAGTGTACGATCCGTATATTAACTTCACTAAACCGTACAGAAAACAGGTGGGTACGTAAAAGTACTTGAGTAAGCCAGGCGAGCGTGGCTTGGCGCGTGACAGCAGTTGGACGAGCGGTCAGAAGAACGTTACAAAATACATATATTTGTACCTCTCTATGTAACACACCTTCAGCTCTTTTATCTACGTCAGCCTTCACCCGAAACGTTGTTTGACAGAGAACGCTCAAGATGCCGAGGCCATCTTTTGTATCATTTCGACGTATAATTTGTTTTTATGCTTCGCTTCGGGAAAACTACGCCTTACGCTAAGAAATAGTACCCGCATTATTATAAATTGATTTATAACTTTTTTATTTATGCATGGGTTAAGATAAAACTAAATATTAAGTGATGCCTACTACTATACATTAGTGAAAACAAAAACGAAATCGGCCTAGCTAGCTTTCTGAGATTACCGCGAACAAACGCACAGACAAACAGACAAAAATTCTAACAAGTATTGTTTTGGGTTCTATTGCGTTAATAAAGGCCTGTAATAATAGTTTTTCTCGTATGTCCTTAATGTACTAAAAGCGATCAGTTAGAATCGTATTATATGTATGTGTAGAAGATATTGGTCTGGTGTGCACAATAAAGAATACCTTATTGCATCATGATAAGTGGTCAACGGTAATAAAAACGGATACAGGACCGGTTGCAGTGGCGCCGGTAAGGGGAGGCCTATGTCTATCGGGGCATTATAAGTTAAAACACCGGGTAGTACTCAATAACAAAACAAAAACAACGGGCAGAGGCAAATTAAAACACTCCCACCCTCAATCAAGTAGTATAAAAACACGTGCAAAACCACTCATAGGTTCAGAAGCGAATCAGACACCGGACGAAGCGCTGCTCCTGCGTTGATGTGTTCAACGCTCTGAATCTCCATTCAAGTGACACGAAGTAATTCTCACAAGATTGTTGTTTAAAGGATTAGGAAAGTAGTCTTGGACATTTTTATTCCTAAACTGTATAACTTTTAAATTAATTTCCATTCGTTATTATTTTATGTTGATCGAATCAAATACTGTTATTATATTACAAATTCCTTTGTTTTACAAATATTTACCTTTTGCTTTGTTAATAAGTGCTTTCGATATTATAATGTGTTTAACCCATTTTACTCTTTTATGTCCAGCAGTGGACTATAAAAGGCTGATAGCCATCTATCAGTGATCAAAGTTGTTCATGCTTTCATAACAGCAAGAACATCAAATAGTGCTACTTGCCTGGATGAAATCGATGAATCCGCTTGTTAACTGGTTCTCCAAGATTGAAATATTAAGGTCCTTTCCGTCGCGTACACATATACCTACTTTAAAATGAGGTATTTCCGGACCTCTAGGACGTTAAGGTTGTTTGAAAAACTTTCAAGTTCTTCTTCACTGCAATTGTTACATTGAATCCTGTCGTGTTGCCTAAGTTCATCGGCGATGGTGATCGTTTTTTATTAGGTGGTATGTCGGATTTTTCGTACCTTATAAAATTATTTTTTTTACATAAAATAAGATAATGCTTGACAACAATCCCACCTGATTTTGATTTTGAACGCACTAACTTATAAGAGCCTATTCACTGTCCTCTTGAAGACTCCTACATTGTAAGAAGGCGGGAACACCGATATAGATAAAGTGCAGTAAACTGTATCAGTGACAATGTGATCCTTTTCGGAGTCATGTATTCCAGTATGTATTATAGTACACTATGGCTGGGCAGTGCTTGTTTTTTTATTTGGGGCGCGTCGAAATGTTCATCAGACGGACACAATGGGAGAATTGATCGGGATACCAAAAGAAAGCCTATTTCGTTTTTTATCGCATCCAAAATGCAGTGAAAGCCAAATGTACTCTTTTGTAATTGGCTTTCAAATTAGGATATCTGGATCCAAGGGCAAGCTCTCGTTACTCGATGTAAATTGTATATTATAATGGTAAATATATTTCTTGGAAACTTGCATTCCTAAATAATATTTCTTTTTTAAATAATAAATGTCTACTTGTTCTTGTTCGGATTTTGATATGGGAGGTCGTCAGTAAAATTCTAGTGTAGATAGGATGATTGAAATCCTAAATTCGGGTAACAAATCAAAGTAAATTTATGTATCAAATGAAAAATATGTCACTAAATATTCTTTTTTACTTTCTTCTCGTTTCCCTGGCCGACAACGAATCAGCGATACCTTTGGTCTTGTTGATGTCCATGGGCGACGGTGACCACTTACCATCAGATGGCTCGTGTGCTCGTTTGTTGGCTTTTAACATAAAATAAAATTTATCACAAAATCGGTTCTGTGACTACAAAGAGGACTTTAATTCGGTTTCATTTCAAATAAGTATGGTTCGAAGGTATCTTCTGTGGGGCTGCCTATTGAATAATCGGGGCTACCTATTGAATAATCGCACGGTTACTCGTTTTAAAGTAACTCCTTGGGAATTATTTCAAGTTTCGAATACGATGAAGAAGCATTAGCATAAACAAATACTGCGTTGAAAAACTTAGTGATAGCACGCCAAATTGGTCCCAATTTACTAGTGCTAAAAAGATACGCTTAACACGATCGTGTTCGTGAGTTACCGGTCGTTTGCGCGAAACTCGGATGTGCGCAAACTGGTCTCATCTGTGTCAAACACTGTTACACATGTGTGAAGACGATGTCCTACTGTAGAACTTGCAGCGGTTTTGTAAGGTTGAACCTGTAGCAGTCTCCACAAATCCGCTCTTTATGATGAAAACCTTGGTCTACAAGGGGCGATAAATCGGTATTCTTTACACCGAAATTATGTCACCTATATTTGGCTGGCTGAGACGGAAACAATAATTCCTTTTCAACTGGATCTCTAAAAATGCAACCAAAAAAATATGGAAAAAAAAATATATAAGGTTGCTCTAAGGAGGGTGGGATCTGTCGAGAATAAACTGGTCGATGCTGAGTCCTTCGATGGAATCACATTCCATATCTTGCAGTTACTCGTCATGTGTAAAACCACGGATATCTTAACACGCGTTAAGAACAAGTAACGGTTAAACACTAATAAGGAATGGGAACGAGCAAGGTATTAATACACTCATTACTGATACGTAACATAAACAAAACGGATAAAAAGAAAGAGTTCAACTTACGCATGAGCGGAAACATAAATTTTTTATACAACGGGATAATGTTTTCGAAAGCCGAAATTTCAGTCTTTTGTTACTATTATATTCGTTTTATAGTTGTCTGCACCAAAAAGCCCGAATAAGGTGTTTCCATCTATTTTCTCAACAGTAACAATACATCTGCGATGAATTTAAATGCATTTGGCTTATTTAGGCTCAGTTTAAGTTGTCCGTAAACAATTATAGTTTATTGGTTTTAAGTGAATATATGTAAATAAATTCACAAGTGTCATCATGTGTCATACTGAGAAATTAATCAACAAATGAAATTAAGGAGCGACTTATATGACAACATATGATGTGCGAGTCTTCAAGAGGAGGGCGAGAAGCCTTTTATAAATTAATGCGGTCAAAATCTTAGACTTCATCACCACTTACCATCAGGTAGGATTGTTGCATTAACTTGTGTTATGTAAAAAAATATTACTCCAAACGCTGATTACTTCACAGCTGAACTATGACCTAAGTGACGCGGCTTACGACCAGTCCGCAGTGGAAGCTTATCTTAGACAAGTAGCATGACATAAGATTGCCGAGAACAGTGCCAACTTTGTGGGAAATCACTTCAGAAATAACTAGTAAGTTCATTTCATCCCATGGATATTTAAATCATCAGAATCGCCATCGGACGCGTAACCATTAAAATGAGAATTTACATGTTAACGCGTCTAGGTACATGAGGATTGTTGTAGCAACTTCCAAGAGACATCTTTCGATAGTTTATCTTGTATTTGCTGTAAGTACCTTGAAAACGGTAGGTTTGTCGTGAACGCGGACCTAATCGAGCATACCATTATCATACTCAAATGTCTACCTAATACAATGATGTCATATGCTGATGTCACAAATCATTCAATTTGTTGTTGTGTTAAGTTCTCGGGAGTGTAACATGATCTCATGTTATTGTTACATAGGTGTAATCGTGATTGTTGTGACGTCATAAATAAGCAAAAATAACGTTAGGTGGTAGAAGCCGCGTAGTGTGAAAGACAATAGGTGCTAGTAATATCAAGTAGAAATTACCTTTGATGGTACAGACGATTAATTCAAATGTCATTGGTCACACTGGCGAGTTCATTGAGGGGGCAGTGTATGTAGCAGTAATATTCTATGTTGTAGGAGATGCACCGGTCCTTTTACACGAGATTATATACGTATGATTATATGATTATGTATATAAGAAAATCTACAGTGCAGGTTAAGATTACAAAGATGCGTGAAGGGTACAACTTTAATGGCGATACCTTCAATTACTCGCTTGTCGCATCCTGATTTTGTAAGCGTCTATTGGGTGCTTCTACTACATTTGGACAAAGATTACCCTAAACTATATTTATACAGGTCTGTTTTACTTCGTTCCAAACGGCTTCAGTTTTATACATCTTTCAAAATATTGTAAGATTTCCACATAGCAAAATTCTTTTCAACTTTTTTACACATTTTCCGTTGCCAAACGCATTGTATTTTCGTGGACTGTCATAACTGTTTGGACAGTATATTCTATAAGCCCGAATCGCCGCCCAACTTCAATAACTTTGCCTGTTTCCCTTTTTTTTAAAATAATTTTGTCTCTTCGTCTTCAAACTCAAGCCGTTCCGACATTTTTCTTAGTCGTCGACGCCATTAAGTCGTAACAATTAGTTTTCTGCAATTTACAGACGAATAAATAGTATCTTAAACAAAATAAGGCAATAAATAAAAAACTAACTATAAATAAATAAAATAATATAACTATAAATAAACAATAAATAAAAAACTAATATAATTTACAATGTCATAAACTGAGACGATTCGCGTTACTGTTGGCTGGCGCAATTACGCCACGAAGTGCTCTAATAAATCAATCGATGCATCCGTGTCAATTGGGATAAATTATCGTGAATTTTAAAGATCGCATTATAGTCAATTTACGCTGTGCAGGGTCCCGTAAATCGGGGTATTACTGTATAACTTTAATCCTTGGTTGGACTTGACCGATTGAGGTTATATTCAGGCAATATATTTGTTCACACTAGGATCTGATAGGCGCTGTTGTTAAGTTATTACAAGTTCCATATTTATAAATTTAAATAAATAATATTTAACTTACCGCGTACATTCGCAGGAGCGTCTGCCAGGGAAGTTATTGAAATATAAATTGGACGATTTAACCCAAAACTAGTGGATATAATGACCGAAACGGTCTCTGCAAGGGGTGCGATGCAGCGAGGGGTCGCTATCGATTTCGTGCAAGGTTAGGGTTGCATCCACCCTCGCTTGTACCACTTGTTGTGCAATGTAGCAAAGTTGTTATTGAATTCAATAATTTTTAACATCAAAATGTTATCGAGTGATGTATAGTACTTGGTTTCTCCGTAGAGCGGTTGGCGCGGATAAATGCAAGTTTTTACAGGCAACGAAAAAAACTATGGGGTCGTCTCCTAATTCGAATTACATTTTCAATTCTCCGTTTCTTCGTGTATCACACACAAATGACAGGACCAATGAATTTACAAATTGGCATATTTTTCATCAAAATTGGTTTTGTACGATCGGAATAATAACTTGACCTATATGGCGTCATCGGACTCGCATACAATAGGAGGATTCTGGTGAATTCTGGCGGAGGAAGTCGCCATCGATATGTTGTTACCTAAATATAAATAGGCTGTTTTTAACTAGCTCAAGGAAAAACGAACAACAATGACGTCAATAGTTTCAGGAAAATTAATGTAAAAGTATTACTAAATCGAAATTTGCATACGAAAACAATAGTGAAATCGATCTATTTTCGTCTCGCTTATGGAAACGCCGTGTTAAAATACAAGATTTATTGTAATGTATTGTTCGTAATGAGACCTTCGGCTTACATTGTAACTTTACAAGAGCGATTAACTTTATTTTTGGTAGATGATGGTACGTTCCATTGAAGAATTGGCCCGAATCTGCTCTTCGAAAGAGATGAGCTAGCCTTGCCTCCCCACGTTGCTAAGGGAAATTACAATATAGATACGTTTTTAACAACATTGTATGGACTTTGGTGTACGCAGGTCCCTCACGATCTTTGTTGCAGTAACGAACAACAACATTAGTGTTAATTCGCTCTAAGGACAAGTTGATTACAAATTTTAAAATTCTAATTCAGACCCCCCATGTAGGAGATCGGGTGTTCATAGGTGACTAAAGACGACCATCGAGCCGGTGAATTACCTACGCAGTCCAATACTGTCGGAACAACTGTCGCATGGTGTTTACACACTGACATGGTTTCCCGCTGCTGGCACACCGCATGTTATCGATTCCGGTCACGTCACGGCGCGGCTCTCCAGTAATAACGCGCCGCGAGTGCCGCGATGTCGGATGCATTATTTATGTGTGAAGACGCCGACAAACATGTCTGTGGGTCAAATTTGTACACGTATGTCCGCGTATTACATTTGACCACTCCCCGATTCCCGGCTTAAGTGCGTAACCATCGTTATATTAATGTCATTAGCCGACAAACTATGCGACGGGCCATTTCTGTGTACTTTACTGATCTGATATTTGTATCCAATTGGCTCCATCGATCCTTGAGTTCGTGTCAACCTCACCAGAGTCAGAAGTGCTTCCTACTCGACAACGAACGAGGTATTGCCGTCCGGTATATCGCGTTGGTTAATCCCGAAGATATGCGTGCACGGTGGCATAGGTTTTTTTTCTTGCTTAGCTAGCTAGCGATCACAGTGCTTCCTTTTAGTACGAGCCGTGAAGTATTTTTACGTTTTTCGATTGCAGTGTCAAAGAGCCAGTAATTAACGGATCCCTTCCGGCGGTTCCTTGTTGCTCGATAATTGCTTTTGTTTTACGAATGTGATGGACAATGGTGATGACATGTGATAGTTCGTCAACGTATCAAAGATCTTTAAATGACTTATCATAGCAATTGTATGTAATGAAATTGTATCATTATCTTCTTCTATTACGAGTGTACTGTCATATTAATTTGACAAGATAAGTAAAAGGTAAAATTTTCGCATTTGCTAAACGATTGTACACTTTACATAAAACACATTCGAGACTTGTTTTGAAATATTTGTTTTTACGTTTTGATGAAAGTTGACAGGAGGATAATTTTGGGAACTGTGGAAATCTGTTTTATTTTAAGATATGTAAAATTATATATAAAAACAAAAAGGTCATTGGCCACAACGCATTGCTAATACCAATATCACTGACTTACACCCTATTGTAGTTTTTAACATACTCGTTTGTTGTCTGACATTCAACTTTAAAATATGTGATAAACCATGAGTTCACGACTGTACTTAACGTCTTTATTAAACATGTTTAATTCTTGTATACCCATAACATTGTATATCATGTCGTGTATGTACTTCACGTATGAACTGCCATCATCCACACATATAAAATTGTTAATTAACTGTTATTTGGTATTCATCGGTGTCGTTCAGGCGTTGCAAGCGACGCAATTCAAGTACCATGTCGGCTCACAGTCTATAATTACACCACCTGTTGTTTCGCATCGATGCCACCCCCTCTTCTCTATGGTAAATATCACTGATATTAGCGTTCCCTTGTTGATGGCATTTTAATGTTATTATAAACCAATTAAAGCTCAGTTCTCGCTCTCGCAGTAGATGGGTATTTCATCCCCATAGGAAATATTCCTTGTTCTATAGGTGAAACCAACATTTGTTTTGGTATGCCACCGTCCATCTCGGCCAGGTATAGAATTTGGAACAGTTTGATTACCAAGCAGGGTTAATACCAATTAGATTACACGTTGGCTCGTCCAAATGAAGTGCAATAACAAATTACTTACTCAAAATATATATTTACGGAAGTAGCCGGTGCAGAAACCCCCCTCAACTCACGTGCTTCAGCTGGGAATGGGCTACCGTCAACTTCACGTTCGGATTAAACGGTGATGGTGTGGCCAGTTCAATGGAATTCATAAATAAAGTGTCCCATCTCAATTCTTCAAGAGTATGTGTACCTTTATACTCCCTTTATACCCCCTGTCATCAAGTAATTAAACGTGAAGTACAACGCGGTCTCAGCTAATAAGAAAATGTTAAAGGATAAAAACGAATGTAGTGTGCGTTATACTGAGCTATGGTCTTATAACTCTATCGTTGCCAGTTACAGAAGGGATTCCCCGGATTCCATTAGACCAGCAGCGTGTCGGCAACGCCCGTCAGATGTCTATGGCTGGAGGCGGTCGCTTGCCTGTAGATGGCCCATTCGTTCATACAACCATAAAATATGGACGATTTTTTCACATACGATTGATATTTATGAGTGTAGAGTATACTTACTTAATGTGTGCCTCTCAGTGTGTATGTATATTGAAATATCACGATCGCTCCGCAGTTAGACTCGGGGTTCCGCTTGTGGACCAGATAGAGGGAAACTGGCATAAACTGCATGGAATTGTCTCGGAATCACGACGATTTATAAACGAACGTGGCCGTGTTCATTGTGCCCGGCGTAACGGAGCGGTTCGCTCCCACGGGGTTACTGCCATCCGCCGTCATAATGAGAAACGGATACCAAATGTAGATTACCGACCGTTACGTGTGGCGAAGGAAACTGGAGATGTAAGAGGTAATACCGAATATAGAAAATTAGGCCACGTTCTTTGCTGAAGTACGTAAAATTTGACAAAAGTAAAAGAGACATTTATCACATGTGCCCAATAAACTCAAAACGGTGTCAAATCCTTATTAATGTCTTTAAGATTTATCTTATCAAGTCTCAGTCGTGTATATTGTGACATTTAAAAAGTAGATGTAATCTATGATGGAGAGTGCATTATTAATATCATTAGCCGGCAGACGATATGAGTCACGTGTTACCGACGAAGAAACGGTGAACTCGCTTGGTTACTGCTTCTCCAAGACTGCAGATGAAACCCAATATAAAAAATGATTACTATATTTTTATAACTGTGTGCATAAAAGTTTTTTTAAACATTATTAATTATTTGTGTTGGCGCAGCAGTACCGATAGTTTACCAAAACGGAATACAGTGTGTGTAAGCTCAGACTTGCCTTTAAGATGGGTGGTGTGAAGGTCCGTCGTCTTTCTTCACGCGACTTACTTTCTGATGGTTTCTTCAGCTCGTTGGTTTGTCCAAACTGTACAAAGTATACACATACATAACCTTCGATATAGTCGAGCGGTTATGAAGCGGTATGAAAAGACTATCCACGACGGTGGTAGACCAGCGGCGCGGATAGGCTCAGAGAGCATGCGGTTTGTTTGATAGCAAAATTTGAACTAGTGAAAAGGCGACGGAATTCGACCAAGGAATTTACAAAATTAAATGAGGGTGGATTTAAATTTATGCCTCATATGCGCCAAAAATTCCTTATGGTTGGTTATATTATAGTTTTATGTGAAAAATATATCTTTTTGAGTTATGTATGCATATTTTTTCTAAATTTTTATATATTGATATATATTTTAACTTTGCCATCGTAAATCTCACTATGGATAGGGAGGGTGATTTTAGGTACTTCACTATTTAATATGAAAGTGAAAGAAAAAAGTGGGATGCCGTTCGATACAAAGGTTGAAGTGGTATAAATCAAGCGATGCCGATCTCCAGCAGTGAATGTCGAAAGACTTTTTGGCCGAATATTCGTAGCATCCTCAATAGAAATTGATTAACTAGGTACAACTATAAAGTTAAACCAGACATTACTTTTAGTAAATTAAGGCTGACATTAATTAGGTGAGTGGGCTAAAGCTGTTCTTAAACCTTCGAGTAATTCTTTCAAAGCGAGATGTTATCAAGCTTGTCACTTGTTACATAATATTAATATTTTGTGTGGACATTATTAGACGAAGAGTCAGTTTGAAGGGTTTTGTTTCAGTGAATTCCCTCTTATATTCCGTTGAAAATGTCTTGAAATATTTTTTTTACTAAAATTTATGAAATGATTGGCCACCTAATACTAATATTATGGAATACGAAAATTAAAAAAAACAGCAAAAGACGCGGCACACGGATTCTGCGCTTGATATTTAATTTAACTACAAATTGGCAAATAAAGAAGTGTGGTAGCGAAGCGTGAAATTTCACGTAAAACATGTGGTCAAGACGGCACAGCCAGTTTCTCAATATGGCGCAGATCGGTTGCCGTGTACGATACGTATCCGTTACTTGGTTGCGTAGTAGCGGTAATTATCCACGGTTCCGTGACCCCGCACGACTTGTGGCGTGACAGCTACTGAATACCCAGCGATTGGTACGAGACCCTGCAATGTGTGAGAGGAACAAGATGGATGGATGCTACCGCGTGGACGCTGATGAGAAGATTGGTGTAACAGGTTCCGCCCTTGAATTTAATCGAATTCCATGCTCGTGCACGATGTTGAACAGCATACGAGGGAGTAATGCGTAAATCCAATTGTCATAAGATTTTGTGTCGTTCAACTTAATAGTTGTATGTTTATTTATGTGCATTTGTTGTTTTTTTTTTTCATTTAAATAGAAATGTATAAATAATTTTGGAAGTGTTATTTTAATTTAATAATGTTTAAATTAAAAATTGATAAATATGTGATGTCACAACAGGGGACGGGGAAGGGGTCAATGAAATGTGATCATCTATAAAAATAAAGGGTTGAAAAATCATGAAATTGTTGTGACGTAATGTAACATTGACAAAAAGTGCAGGACAATGAACACAATGTAATAAAAACACATTATACATTATAGTACAACATAAATTATACTACAGAATGGTGATCATATCTAAACAACAAAACATAACAACAATTACCGATCGAGCAGGCCTATTTCTGCAAATAGAGTTTACCTAAACGCGGAACGAATCTGTTTCCTCGGAACACGTATTCACCGGGCAATTTCCTCCGTAGCGAATCGTGGTAATGGATGTACGCTTCATCCTTGAAGGATGTTTCTAGAAATTTCTAACATAATGTTGTATATTTATATGAGGTGTTTTATACAATGGTAACTTAAGGAGGCCGCTTTTTCACTATCACTTCTCTTTTCGATGCGATCAATGGTAACCTTCAAAACAAACGAGTAAGTTGAATTGTTAGGGAACGTCGCTACCTGACACGGTAGGCTATTTTGATTTATAGCGGTAACAGGGTAATTTTCGGGTCTCGTGATGCCGTCGTGCACAACAGTCATCGGGCCGTTGACCCCGCGATGAGCCGAGCTACCCCGCGGCTAGTGTTCCAACCCTGCAGTACCCAACCCCGCTCGACCCATTTGCCGTGCACCGACCCGCACCTCATTGTGCGCGCTCACGTCATCAGTGACAAGATATTGCGCCCGTAGTAGTCGAGATTAGCGATGTTAGGAGTATCGAACGAATCTCATGTATGTGGAATTTTGAAGTACTAACTACGGAAGCATTGATGTTGGTATTCAGTTGGCATGACCATGATATGGCATGATATAAAACAACAACCGCGGTATTTTGTTTGATTGAAATTACGAATCGAAACTTTTTTGGATTTACATTAAATTTTAACTTGATAGTGATGCTCTTTGAAATAAAGAATGAAACTCTGCCTAACAATGTAACATGTGTGCCATCTAGTAAGTAATGATTAGAAAATCTTGGTTTTGTGATAGGCTTTATCATTATGTTGTTATGTTATAGCGGTTAATTTTTGTAATCATAAACATATATATCAGTAGATGATTCGAACTCATTTCCTTCAGAATACTAACAGTTCGTAGTCGTCTGACGGTTTGAAAATTTTTTCCTATACTCGATCGTTGTTCGCTGATATTCCTGTTCGGGACATTCATGTAAAGTAGGCTTGGTATAGCGACTATATCGAGGGCTATCTAGTGGCGAATCGTCGGAATCGCCCCGTATCTTTTAATGATGTTACATGTTTGTGACCTATATTTGGCTGAGATAGAGAACAGGCCGTTGTGAGTTTTGCTCTAGTTAACTTCCCGCTGACTAATTGGGGACTTTTGAATTGTTATAACCTTATTCTTTTTCGGTAAATTGCATAACCTTACGTGTCCTTCAGACAGATTATGCTACCTTATTATACTCATTTTGAATTTAATTTAATTTGCTTATAAATTTGACGATGTATTCACACAAGCAATCCTGTAATTCTAGTGATTCTGAATTCAACTCATCTTACTGGAATGTCTACCCAAAGCTTCGTGCCAGAATCAATTCTGGCATTGGTAGTGGTACGTGTAATGACTTTAGCTTCTGTGAATATGCAACGAAATATATAGAATATTTGTTTTAGGAAATGCATTCCTTTTGCATGCATGCATTTCACACATAAATAGTGGATTTGATAAAAGGACGTACTTCAAAGTTAATGATTGAACCTAGTCTGTAGTCGTGACAATGATGCCGGTACGGCTTAACTGTAAATAGGCCAAGTGACGCCTGACCCATCCTGCCGGTACCTGGCAGTTGGCGTTATAAGCCAATGTAATTGTCTTAGTTGACAAGTAAAGTGAAGGTATATTGCGGTGCTAGAATTGGATCAATACGTTGGTGCAGCGATCTTTTAACGCTCTTAACAAGGTCTCAAGTGGCATGTCCTGTAATTTTTACAAGATAACTACACTTTAATGAACTCGCTCAGAAATTCGTAGGACTTTTTCTAACCACATAATACTTATTGCCTACAAGATACAATTCGACTGCTACGTATTTCTTCTCGCAGGATTTACAAAAGACATTTTTAAACAATCATTATTCATTGGTTTTTTTTTTGTAATTGTACCTTCACCGTGTGTTCTCCGCCATTGCGCCACTTTGATACCCCCGATCAAGTTATGGCAGTTATGTTTGCCGACGTAGTTGTGAATTAGTGTCGACTGCTTCTAGTTTATCAACTGTGTTCCTCTTATTTGTGTGTGAGCTAGCACTTACCGGTGTGTTATCGGCAATATCTACATCCGGTGCATAAGACATTGCTCGGTTTGCTTGAATGAGCAAGATTTAAATATATGTTAATTGTACATTTAATGATTTCATCCATCCAACATTATGGAAGTGCACTCCTGGTCATCCTCCATAACTTGCGCAACTCGGACTAGGTCTAAAAGCCTTCTAAATCCACCGGGTATCTGCAATCTTTTTCACATCAAAAGTTCATTTATTTGGGGGACGACCTGTCCTCTCTTTGCTAACGCATGGTCACCATTAATGGACTTTCATTCTTCAATGGTTATTATTACTTCGTTTGGTTAGTCGAATCGAGCAAATATCAAAACGAGAGTCTCTCAGTACATATTTGTACAAAATTTCTCCGTTCACAATCGATCGCTATTGCACTCAGCCAATTCACTTAAATCCATTCTCTATCCAGTTCACCAAGTTGTTTGTGCAAACTGAGTCGATCGTATTAGTTTGTGGCTAGCGTTTCTGTCTCTGTTCGTGAGAAAACGTCCACGAGCTATATTAATCGTGTTAGAAAATGCAGACGTTAATAGCTGTTCGATGTATACAGTATCGTGTTTTTAATGCCGCACTTTGCTCTGTATCGTTATGTAAGTCTTTGAATTCGACAACGTTTGGGAACAGGTCGAATATATAATATTATGAATGTCATTTTTTGCTTTTAGATATGTATTGATCTGTATGTATAGTAAAATTATAACTGATCGCTTTCACTACGATAAGGAATTTAAGGATATAGGGGAAAAACTTTTATTAGGGGCCTTTATAAACGCGGTAGAACTCAAAACAATCGTTGTCAGATTTATTGTCTGTTTGTTTGTGCGTTTGTGCACGCTAATCTCAGAAACGGCTTGACCGATTTCGTTGCGGTTTTCTCTAATGTATTGAAGTAAGCTCCACTTAATATTTGTAGTTTCCAATTAACAGAACGGGAAAAATGCAGTCTTGAAACAATGCAGATGCTTTTTCTAAGCGTAAGGTAGTTGTTCTACACCGAAGCGAGGGCATTTGATAGTATATATTTTTTTGTGTTTTATTGTCTTTCTTAATTTATTGTTGAATCCTTTGTGTATCAAGTTCTTTAGTAGTAGCATGTCGTAGGTAGATCGAACTACGCGACAAATGGGTTCGTATAAGCATCAATCCTGTGACTCTACCTCCGCGGTAATTGCTAGATCCTTAATTAATACTGTAATAATTTAACTTTAATCTTTATGTAATTTTTTATTATATTAACATTTAAGTTTATATTAGACGCAGTAAGTATTTATTAGAATATTCTTACATATTGCGCTGACGCGATTCTGTTTAACAGTTGATATAATAAAACCAGCTTTCTTGTGCCTGTGAACGAATACTTTATTTTTGTATTTCTGCCTTGATACTCGTTAGGTACCATGCGTACACACGTTAACTTATTTCGTAGTGAACATCATGAGGTTTAATCCGTGCGGCAAACGGACGTCATAACAAATTATGATGAATGTAGTGGTGTAATAGAAATTATTGCAGACAATACTTAGAATGAGACATTGTGAGAGAAAATCCAAGATCGAAATTAAAAATTCGAATATGGAAGTATATTATAAATATTATTATTAAGTCATTAATATTATTACTTTTATTATCTTTTCGTGAAGCCTGCCTGGCTAGCTACCACCCTCCTGCTCGAGTCAGCCGCCAAATGACTGGTCGTGTTCCGGTTGGAGGCTTGAGAGCCAGCACTTTCTGTTTTTCTTCCTTCTTATTTCTTGGCCGAAAACGCATCAATCAAAGGCAAAAAGTCATTAAAGACATCTTTTGGTGTTACTAATGTCCATGGGCGTGGGTGATCACTTACCATCAGATGGCTCGTCTGGTCGTTTGTCGGCTATTTACATTAAAAAAGTACTCGTTGATAAAAAAACTTCCATCGTTATTATTAAACCTTAATAGGATCGTTCGTATCAATCTATAGTGATCGACTGAGTTTCGCAACGTTAGCCGCGTTTGGGGGTCGTTCCACTCACCGTTTTAAAGTATCGAGAGGGGTTTGTGTGCGCACGTTTAATTGTCCGATCTTATCTCATGTAGCAGTTGTTAGTCTGGGTGGAAGGCTCAGAACTTTCAGCCCTCCCTGGTCACTAGACCTGCCGATCAGCACGAACTCAGAATGGTGGAAAGCGGTTAGAGTTTTACAGGGGGCCGCTTACAGGTGGAAGTCATTTGTTATTTCGGTGCGATGATACGTGTAAACCGTGAAGAGGCGGCACCGGCGCGATTGAAGGACTCTGTCTGTTCTAGTATCCATTTAGGGCTTTCGTTAAGCTTTTTGAACATTTCGTCTTGTAACTGGTTGGCTGCGGTGCGATGTTTTCGTACTGGTTTTGTCGCCGGTAAGTACGGTAAACGCCATGATTATTTTTAATTTCGATTTTTGGTGTTAATAGCTGAAAAAGAGACAGGTTGTTCAAACAAGACCGTTGTCATTACGGAACTCTGCTGTTGCTATCATCATTGATATGTATGTAGTGATATGTACCGGATATATTTATGTAACAGTATAATTCAGTTAATGAAGTCATTACGTTATTAATTTTAATTGGCTGGTTGTTTCAGGTACGAATCTTAAAAAATGTCAATCGAGCAAACAGTAAGTATGTTGTTTTAATAGTATAAAACGGGACCTTGGAAGGCCACGGTTCAAAATTTGTTTTACATTCCAACATTCGTCGTGAAATCGCCGTTTCTAAAACGTGAACAGGATTTCACGAGGGATATTAGTTTCGCTTGTATTGTTTAAAAATACATTCCATGGTTTCGCCCACCGACACTTCGCGTGACAATAAGTTAATGTAAGTGACAATTTCACTTTCTATTCTCCTCGGTATTCCATTGTACGGTGTACCATTCGAGTTCCATGTGACGCTTCATGGCTCCATTCACGGGAACAATTAGTCTACCAGCACCATCAAGATACAATTAATAGCCATCGTTTACCAAACTTCATCTAGCTGACCGTGAATCCATGAACTGATGACTAACGCGACAGTTATAATTTTTAGGTTATTTTAAGTTTGAAGTACAAAAATTCCAAAAGTATTCTTATTATGTAGAAACGCGTGTGTAAGTAATTTTTCGTTTCTATTTTGGAAAAATGTTTGTTTTCTGGTTCCAAAGGTCTACTTTTGTGCATCGCGACAGCGAATCATACTCAGTGATTCTTTACGACACGAGACAGTTGGAGATTCGTTGCGATACGATAATGAAAAATTCTAGTGTGTAATAAAAATATAATAATTTAATTATTGCTGATAAATGAGACCACACACAATACCTACAGTAATAGGTACACTGGATACTATGGGGACCAATAATAGTACCGGTTGACACTTTTGCGGTCTGCGGCGCGGACGGGTTGTGCAGAGTTACGGATATTCGGTTTCGTCGAGGCGTTTATTTTTTTCTGTCTCCGTCATTTTTCTTTAAACTCGTCCTCGATATTAGTTGGCAATGGTCGCGAGTTACGACTGTACTGGGACCCACTCGCGGCTGAGGTCGTCGAGAGCGTACTTCGTCATACTTTTCCTGTGCAGACATTGTCATAAAATACATAATGTTAAAATAATTTTAGTCCTCAAGGAAGCTCACTCTCTACCAACGTGAGGTATATAATATGCAGATAACAATGGAATTGCATCATGCGAGAGTATCATTATAGATATTACAGAATAGGCACGGAACTTCGTGAGATTAGTTAATTAGGAATCATCACGCCAACTATTTGGACATGTCTCCAGCAATTTAATTATGGTAATAAGTGACTAGCACTGCCGAATGAAATCTGTCACACAGTCGGTGCACCCTGGATCCAGTATCCAGTTCTCTAAAAGCGATCAGGGAATAGCTTTAGATAAGAAACATTTTTTAATATTTTTTAGAATAATAAAATGTATATTTATATAATATTACTTTGTGTTATGTGGTAATCTTGTCAAAATGAATTTTTCGTCGAGTTCTTATTATGCGAGTCTTCATGAGCTGTAAAAATGTTAAACGAGACGTGAAATCACAGCAAAGAAAATCTAGTATACGGTTAATTATTAATACATAAATGAGAAGGTCGCATGGAATCGACTCATACTGTATTGCTTCAAGTTAGATTTATATGATGTATTGAATATGTAATCGTTCAATTATTTCTTTAAAAGATTTGTGTGATCTGAGTTTATTTCATTCCAATATAAAGCACTTTTCCGAAACGGTAGTAGAATCAAATAATGACGTTCATGGGCGTTATTGACAAATAAATATATAAAATAAATTATTTTGAGTTTGAGTTGCACTGTAATTATGTGACACAAATCGTTTTCAACAATTAAGGAAGACTGGAACTCATTGCGCGTCTGCATCCCTCTGCTTCGCCTAAAAATCTTTCATTTAAAATAACGAAAAACATCGTGAGATCATAAGTATATATGATGTCTCCCAGCTAGCCTTTGGTCTTCACGGACTACGCCCTTCAGTCCTTTCATAATAAGATGAGACCCGAGCCTTTCTAAAACTATTAATAAAAGAGAAAAATCGAGGCCAGAATGTGTGTGCTAGGTATTTGTTTTACCATAGGTAGGTACAACCACGCACACGCCTTGCTCTGTGCCTCAATGCCAGTTATATGTAAGAAATTGATTGTTATAGGTTGCCTTGCGACCTTGCGACTTGATTGTTTGGAGTGTTAAATATAAACTACCTTGATATTTGTACGATTAAACAGTACATACACTATCGCCGTAGTCGTACCGGCTTGTGTATGCTCCGAGATCTATTGCTGTGTCCGGCGGGGGTTTGTATTGTACGTGGGGCGCATTAAAAGTTTCCGGAATCAATAATAAAAAAATACTATTAATGGTCAAAAATGAATTTATTGTTTCTCAAAATATTCTCCCTTTGCGTCAGTGCACTTTTTCAAACGATTGAACCAATTTTGAAAACATTTGTGCCACTCCTCCGTGGTGACGTCAGCCTCTTCTGGTGATGAAAATCGTTGATCGCGTAATTGATTCTTGGTTTTTGGGAACAGAAAAAAGCAGGCAATTTTTAAAATGATGCCTCACTGTGAAAATGATTGACAATCTGATGAAACAACTTGTGTTCTACGGCTAAAGAGTTCCATTTTTAAATGTAGTAAATTGCTTTTTAAATATTGTTTATGTAAGTGGCCAATTCTGGAAACTTTTAGTGTGACCTATGTATATATCTTCGCTTCTTTATGGCTTGACAATACTTAGATGATGCCTTTGGTGTGAGGAATGTCTGTGGGTCACGGTGACCATTCGCCATCAGGTGGCTCCTCTGTTCGTTGGTCGTGGTTCATCAATATCATTTGCGTGATTCAAATTCATAAATAATTTGGAATTTAAATTCGAACAAGCAGTCCTTAAAAGTCAAAAACACGCCTAGACAATAGCAAGGAACTCGATATAAGCTGCTGTTGATCCTGATAATCATTAAAAGTAAGTATGGTAAGTAAGTAACTCTAATTTTAATTGATGAATTTCGCATTGTAGACCATTGTCATAATGATATTATAAAGTGCTGATGAAGAATGTCACAATCAAAACGATCATCATGGAACATTACTCTGCCTGCTTAATGCGCGGCGGAATCGTGGAAGTGATCATGAAAATTTGCCACCAGACCTCATTTATACCAATTTTAAAGTGGCACTCTCTATATACTCTATAGTCGTCTCGTCCATACTCGTAGCATAGCGGTTATAGGTAAGGAAATCGGTCGGCAGACAAGGTGACGGCGGTCGAATTCCAAAATAATTTTAATGAGCTATTAGCGTCAACCATTGCCAACACTTGTACGTATAGTTTGTGGGGTCTAGGAGTGTAGTGATTAATTTATCCTTTTAAGGGTTTTCTTCCGTTTCGATGGAGAAGAAAGCTCCTTGAATGGCGTTCACGTTAAAGAGTAAATGACTCGACCAGATGAACTGGATGACGAAAATAGCCACTGGATTTAGAAGGCTTAGCATTAATTATTGACTTACAAAGACTGGTGTGGTTCAGTACATCACCACTTACGCGTCTGTCTATCTGCCCCTCTGTCATACAGTATATTTTCCGAGGGCCGAGGAAGTTGAATTTTGTTTTTGGTTGAATAACACATAGAGTAATAATAAGCCAGTGGTATCAGATCCCTCTGGCGCTTGCAGAGGTAACTAGGAACTGTACGATCAGAGGGTATTGTTGCATGGTGATAAGATTATAACTTAAGATCAAGTTACCTAAGGTAAGGTTAAGCTTTTACCTGTCTGGTTACTTTCGCTAGTTTTTATGCGTTTCGAAAGCAATGGTGGAGACTCAATTAACAAACTTTTTCACCTTTTTTTTGGACGACCATACTTGTAACACCCCTGTGCGTAAGTGCATTGCCAAAACACACTAACCACAATCATCAAGGATGCCCATTTGATCGCATGTCGGCTATTGATCCAAAAAAAATGTTGCTGCCAGATTGCACGCTTGTTTGCTGATGCCATGCAGCATAAGTCACGTTAATTGGAGATTAAAACATAATAAAATCCAGTAACTGTTAAAAACGGTAGATATGCACACCAGTATCATGCTCTGATTTCCAATGAATGGGGTTGGAAATGAAAGATGACGGCCGCTCGCAGCGCACGGGAATGCGACTGGCTCTGGCGTCGTCGTGCCTGTCTGTGCGTGATGCGCCTTTGTAATTTTTCTCTGTTTAATTGATTGACGATATTTGTCATTAGCGGTAGTTTTTAAATAATTAATAGCGGTATATTCGCCTTTGGAATTTCTTCTCCACGGCAAAGAGTTCATGAAGTAGTAGTAGAAAAAAAAGACGCAATTCGGATTCATAATTCGTGTTCTTTGTTGTACGAATAAAGATTATAGGTAATACTATATGCTCGATGTTTATAATGCCTTTACAATTATTTTTTGTTATTGAGTATCACTACATAGTATAAAACATATTCTCTCTCTGTGTATGTGTGAATGCTATTATATTAAAAACAGTTGCACGGATTTTCAAACGGTTTTTAACAATAGATAATTATATTGAAGAGAAACGTGAAGGTGTAGTTTGTCCAGTGAACGTAAAGATAACGTTTGTCGGAGCGCAACGAGGGCGGCCGTTAAACACAATGTTGGGGACGACAAAAATGTTGTAATGGTGTTTGATATGTTGTGTTACTTATTTTTATGTATTGCTGTATGTCGCCTCGGGCGGCCCTGTTCGCTATTTACACTAATTTCCAGACCATCCAGACATTTTTTACATAACATCAGTTAATGCTTGACAACAATCCCACTTTCTACACCTCTCGCGTCAATATCCTCGTTGAACATACATGACAGGTAATATAGCAATCGTGTATGCAATATTAGGCCTTTTTCTATGAGATAGGGCGAGAGCCGTCCAATAGGCTCGAAGTATTTCGTATATTTTTTTACCCGGTTTTTATGGCCACTATTGTTTTCGACCGAACCTTCGTAACAGTATAATTAATTACTAACTACCGACATTTTATTGTAACGAAAGTAGCTACCGCCGGAGGGGTTCCCGTTTCCGCGGGAGCTCTTACGGTCGGATAGACCCCCAATCTGGGGGGACGTCTCGCTACGGAACTTGGCATGGTTGACGGATTTTAGGATGGCTGTCCAAAGGCGGGATCCTCCCCTCCACCGGGAGAAACTTGTTCTCCCGAGTTTCAGCCCGGATAAAAAGTTGACCCTTGACACCCAAATATCCCACGCGCCCGCTCGCTTGCGGGACGTCGTCATTCAGGAAGACAGGTCGTCGTCGTCGTCGAAAGTAGCTAAAGAACATGTTCTGTCTACCGTTGAGTATACATTACTGCCACCCATGAAAACCTCCAATTAACATATTATTTTTAATCTGAAGCATACACGATCGAAGAAATTAGCAATATCGGCTGTTGGAGGGCGTCGATTCGGTTCGTGCTGTCGCGTAACGAGATGTGACATCCGGCGTTTACTCTGCTAACCAATGATCGTATACCAAATATACTTCATGGTAACAGCGCAATGTTTATAATATTGTATACCGATATCATCGTAGTGTTTCGTTTTTATTTAAACTGTTATTTATAAATTGTTGGTATATGCTCTCCCTATTTATTTCATAGAGTTACGTAGGAGTATATCCGATTAAACACGACCTACTGCACAAAAATTCGCGCCTCCTTCATACTATCTTCGAAATTACTGAGCGTAAAATTAAAAAAAAGGAATATAAATCCTCGCCGTAGTTTAATGGAAATGCAAATTAATCCTCTCTTAGTTACAACAACAGCACGGCATTCGGTGAGGATGGGTACGCCACGCGAAGTGGATTCGGACTTCAATAGGATTTTACTTACCACCAGACATTTTTGGTGCTATGTACATATGTATACTTTAAATGATAAATAGGCGAAAAAATATATTTTTTATTCTATGTTGATTTTTACAACACTTTTTCAAATGTCAAAGTACGCTTCCACTTCAGCCAAACCCTACTTGGACGAAGAAGCGGCAAAGAATTCCAGAAGATAACATTTGCCTTCTGTCAGTTACCGAGAACACTTATTATTTACACCCTGTAATTATAATCTTTGGAAATATTTGAAGAACTTGAACGTAAACCAAACTAAACAGACCCTCCGAACGTTTTGTATTGAGATTTGCATAGCGCACGATGATTTTGTTTTATCGATTCAATGCTGCGAAATGTATTCACTGTTACCTGACTACCATTCGTTACGATACTCCCCGCGATATCATTGGGGTATTAGCCCTTTAACGCGACTGCCACACTCTGGCGAGGCTACTGACGGTCATAATGGCGAACTGAGCCACTGTAGTCTTTTGTCGTAGTAATTAAACGCTTACAAAGCTTACCCGGTTACGCTGGGTGTAACTCTGTTGCGGGTAGGAGTACTTCAATGTACATATGTTTGTGTGTATTCATCATAAAATTAGCGTGTATGTTATAGAAAACCTTTTTTGAAATTGAGTGCAGAGCTATCTGTGAAGTGAGACTGCAGTGTAGAGTTGGTACTAAATATCCGTCAAGAGATTTTATATTAATTTTGTATTGAGCCATTATCTTCATAGTTAAACTTATTCTGTTGTATGTTCCAGCTTGTTTATGTTTGAAGTTTGTATCTACGCCATCTGATGTCGCATCAGATTATAAACAACAATTTGAGAACGACCAGATAGTGGCACCACTGATTAGCATAGCGTTTTACGTATCTCTAATTCTCTAAATGACGTGTGTACTAGAATTAAATTATTTCTTTTTCGGTAGATTGAAACATTGTTAAGAAAGCTGAGCACCTAAAAGTTCTATATAAAGTTTTAAAGGCGTTGAAAGTCTAAGTATACGCAATTGGGCAACGTCGTGAACTGTGGTCATGCCCATTACATTTTCAAAGCAGACCCCATTGTAATGATGATGACTAAAGAATGCCTGGAGGGGGGCTTCTTTTTTCGTTCCCCCTCGCTCCGCCAGTCGTTGCACTGTGTTTTACCAACGGTCGGGCAGCTACCGACCCTGAAGGTGCAGTGATTTTTAACTAATTGATCTACCGGGAAGCTGCCACTTGCTTTGACTTCTTTAAATACATTTTGCTTACGAAACATGTAAAAGTTTGAACAACATAGATTTAATTAATAACTAATTAGAAACACTACGCGTTTATAGGTTATCCATCTCTGATTGGTTTCTAGAGTGGCGAGGTAATGATTTGAGTAGTTAAGTGCTCCAACCTCCTCGGCACGAGTAGTGCTTCGTGGTGCTGATGAACACACGGGGCGATGGTCGCAGCATGCTTACATTTAGATACGCCTAATACTAGTATCACTTGGTTTAATAACAACGGTACTCATCCGTGGCTGTTACCGTCCAACTAAATCGATCGATTTGTTTCATTGCGAAGCTTGTAAGCCAGCCAATAATCGCGTACGTCATAATTTGTTCTTATCTATGACCCGGTAGTTCAGTTAGAGGTGACCATGGCTGCAGACTGCAGGGTCCCTTCTGTTTAGTTTTGTGTGTTATAAATATGCCAACTGTCGTCTTAACGTGTGTCAATTTAGACAGATAGGAAATCGGAAAATATTTGCCTTTATCAACAACAAAGCTTAATTTACATTGAAATTAAAAAAATTGTGTCACATGCACATTGGCCCAATTACAGTGTTTTTTTACTTGCATAGACTGTACATCGAGTGAGGGAGTACAGTTTATTGTATGTAAAGTGGGATGTATTGTGCTGTGCATTTTTTATGTTTTTAAGCAGTGTTTTGTACATCCTGGACATTTAGTGCGCGCTGTATTGATGAAACTAATCGTCCATTAGAAAAATTCTCGTATATACGTCACCAACAAAAGGTTGTCCATACACCAGTGCGTTAGTACAAAGGGAGCATTACTATCCGCTTTGTGAGAGCACGGAGCTCTTTGAGCTCCATATTGTGGATAGGGTTGTTTGCCGCTTTGGTTTTTTTTAATGTCTTTTGACGAAAACAGAAGTTTTGCATTCTTATAATTAAAGAGAAATCTGGGATACTTTTTTATCATTTTATAAATTAGCAATTAAGGCTGAAATAGAAACAATTTTTTTTGTCTGACTACCTGTCGAAGCATACATCACGAAGAAGCCACGGGACAGGCTTTAGTGAAATGTGGCATAAATAAAACGTATGTTAAATTATTATAAGTACATTATAAAACATCATACAATTAATGAAGTTATCGTTCTCAATATATTACGTGCGTTGCATTCTTGCGACCTGTAACCTTTAAATTATCAATTTTTCATTTATTCTATAAGAAATAAAAATCCGATAATTTAGGCATAACACAAGTAAACTATTTGACGTGATGTTGACGACCCTAACGGTGAAGTGCTCGGGACACTCCTCGCGTTTTTGTACTTTCGCTCCGGTGTGGACGGGGGGTGCGTTGTTGGAGTTCGATGAACTTTGTGTCGGAGTGCAGCCGGGTAACTGATGCGAAATTGTGGAATGTGTCTTTGTGCCTTACCGATCACGAATTGGATGCGTTGCTGCGGAAGCTGGAAGCTTTCCGACTAATTAGACACCTACGAGTACTTTAATGAGATATCTCCATGTACGAGCAATTAATCGACTTCGTTGCTTCCTTTTTTGGGTTCCGTACTAATGTTCCAACAATTTCAACTACCGCAAATAATAAATAGATTCAGAAGCTCGTATATAGCAAGGATGTTACGACTTGCGTTGTAGTTATCCATAAAAACATTTTATTTATTTATTCATAACAACATCTTCCGTTGCTTTTTCAAACTTTACACAAGTTTGATCTGTATGTACAGTGTACATACATGTATATAACAATTATATAAACGTCCATATATTAAAATGACCGCCGCCGTGCGATTGTGCGCTGTCTTGGAAAATTTGACTCGATTTTGGAAGGAGTAGACATACCATACATGTATTTAGGTTTAGTTTAGCATATACTTAGGGTGTAGCGTTATTGTGTTTTCTTTTCTCTGTTTTTCGTGTATTTTATTATGTTCAGCTGCGGCTTTAGACTACGAATAAACATTTTTTAATTTCATTTTATTTCATTTACCATCTGACTTCAAAGTGTGCGAGCATCTATATTATAATTTTGATAAGAAACTGGTAGGTTCGATCATATGTTTAAATAGGTAAAAAATAAAATAATTCAATGCATTAGATAGATGCTGTGTCCACCACGAGCTCGCTCATTGATTTTTTAAAAAAAAATATCACATTGCCCTACAAAATTATCCGCAGTAAATCAAAATTTGTTTATATACGTTAAGTGTCCATCTCATTGGATCATCACGGTACTGTATATCAACCGTTTTCAAACAGTAGATTCGAAGAAAAATAACGTAAGAAATTAAGTCAAAAATCCGATTGCAATTTTAAAAACGTTCGTACTGAGCCATGTTGGTCGAAGTAGTTTACATTAAAATGGATTACTATCAAACTTCACACTGTTCCTCATCATCACGGTCGCAGAGGCGTTTTATGTTGGAATAAATTATATCTGAATGATTGTCGCCACAATTATCTTTTCACAGTCAAAGTTCAATTGCTATTCAATTCAATAATATTTTTAAGAGTAATAATATATAACGTTAATTAATAACATTAGTTGAAAAGGGGTACATTAACTAAGGTAGGTACAGTTGAGCAATATTATAAGTAACCATTAGAAATGTTAATGAGAACAGTTGACGTTAAGTACTCCACACGACATACGGGGCAATTGTTTTCATCAAAGTACAGCGCCTGGCCGCTGTCTTATTGACTTTTGATGAATATCGTGTGTTTAGTGACACTTTGAACACTGAGTGCCAATAGACCGACGTCAGTATATTAAAAATCGATCCACGCATTTCGTTTCTCGAGAGCCATAAACGAACACACAAGACGCATAATCACCGTCATTTGTGCCGTGTAGTTAAGTAAAAATATGGTATGACAGATTGAAAGATGGACAGACACGTGATATAATGATTTCGTTCTTCGATCGAGTGTACCGTACTGAATAAGTAATCGCCCAATTCGACCAACAATGTAGACAGTTAAAATTATCACCGTCACACGATAACGGTTTTGACCTCGGCTACCGGTATGTCCTTAGGCCACGGTCCGTTCGTTTTTTATGCCCTTTATGTCGCTCAGGTAGTAGTGTCAGGAAATATATTAATTAGAGCTTAGCAATCGGAATTTGGGTTTGGATAATAGGCTGGCAACAAAATTTCTTGACTTGATTTTCATTTAGGATGCATGAAATATAAACATATACATAACTTATAGATACGTGAAAAAAGTTGCCTCGTCTGTAAATTTGATGGTGTAATTTAATAATTTAAATTTGTTAATTTTAAATTTATATTTATTTAAAATGTTATTCAAAATTTTGCACACCTTGTAGTATTTACAATACTTACATGTTTTTATATCTAGTATTTTGGCACTCCCATAGTTTGTAACTCTTATAATACTCCTTTTGTTAACTTCTTTTATAATTTCCTGTATCTTTTATCCATTTATTCTGTAATTTCTTTATATATTTTATTAGTTTTAATGTTTTGTTATTGTTGTCAAATATTTGACAAACGTCTTAAATTATTGTCATCATTACTTTTATTTTTAATTTGTATAATTTTTATCCTTTTTGTTAACGTTCTTTATTAGGCTGAATATAAATTTTAAATTCATAAATAGAATATAATAAGAGAATTATTCCAGAAGATTCGACTTATAAAAGGCGAGCTGTGACTCTCTATCGGACTCTCTAACAGTCTCTCAGTCTCTCGCGTGTTGGTCACAACACTGGTAGCTTGAAGCAGTTACTCGCGTGTGAGTCGCAACTCTTGGATATCGACACGAACAGTCTCACGAGTGAAGTTACAATTACGATACGGAGCAGTATCTCTCACGTGTGGGTCACAACAGTGATAACTTGAAGGAGTCTCATGCTGATCTACATACTTCGTGCGCCCTAACGCACGCCTGGTTAAGGCGGTCTCCGTGTGCGGAACACCAGACAATCTACGCGTCTCGTGCGTATTAACGCACGCTCCAGGCGCCGAGGTCTTCGTGTGCTGAACGCCGGGGACTCAGATCGTCTCGTGCGCCGTAAACGCACGCTCCAGTCGCCGAGGTCTCCGTGCTCTGCACGCCCGAGAAGCGACGGGCCTACCTTCTTACTTACAAGTGACCTTCTTTTTAGTTTCTTAATCTTGTAACTACTGTATTTTAGTCATTGTAACCGCCAGGAATTCTTAACTACATTAAATCTTCTTAAAATATCTACATCTTTCATTTTAACATTACAACCTTAACAGATGAATCTTGGCAAACCTTAATATTCAATGCACTCATATTTGTGCTACTAAATATATTATATTATTTAGTTGTAGTGAAGTATATCGCCGATGACGTCATAGATGTTATACTGACCGACGGGTTGCCGATTACATTATCCGATATCGGAAACACGCGTGTAGAACGCCTAAGTGACCTTGATTACATAACCGGTATGGGGCCGTTATTATCGGCGCTGTTTTTGTACGGACCGCGGTTTCGGCGTGAACCGAAGGCTGATAACGCAAATGTCGTCGAGTAGCTGCCCCCTCGAACGTCGTTCGGGTCAAACAGTAATGTAGGTACTTAGGTCGGTGTTTAGCATAACGTCTCTTCTGAACGGTGCCCCTTGAGAATGGGAGAAGAATTTTACTAATAGTTAAAAGGTTAATATCCAATAGGAATCACGGAACGTTCTAGAGTTTAATATCTGCAAACATGCAAAGTCAGAAAATTCGCACTTCCTCTTCATAATATGAATATATATCCATCCACGTATCTCTTCCTAAGTACTCCTTACGTTAACGAACTGTATTCGCATCCGAAACACAATCCATTTTTATTTAATTCTATTTGATCTATGAATTGAAACCTTTTAACATATTCAAATCATATAATAGCTGGAGCCAAATTGTGAGACATTTATATTGTAAATAAGTGGGTAATATTAATGATGTTTTGACAGCTACTGCCACTCGTTGTCCACCGCTCCAAAAAAATCTTTTCTGACACATTCAATCGTGTGCTCCATCATCACCCACCAACATCACTCAAAGTCATATAAATATAAATTGTATTTACAGCCCTCTTAATACAATGTCCATAAAAAAAAGATAAGTATCCTAAATTATGACACAATGTAAACTACTGACATTTTGAGTATGATTCAAATCTTTTCGGCGTTTCATTGTCATATATAGTCAGACACACAGACAAACAAGCATTCCAAACAAACACCTCTTTGTCGATAACGAAGTCGAATTAAAATTTATAAAAAAATCTATAGTACTATGGAAATCTGTTGAGTTTCGTGTATGTATCGAGATAACTCAAGAACGGCTTGACCGATCTTTATGTAACTCTGTGTGTAGTGAGAACACATGATTGCGCAGATGGTAAGCTGTATAAATTGTCAGTTAACCTAACGATGTCTAAACAAGGTAATATATACTATATAATATATATTATATAAGGTATATAATAATAGTAAGGTAATATTAGATTGTTAATAATCATCTAAGTATATATAATTAACAGTCCAACCCGAACGATGTCGGACGGGGCCGCGAGTACTCTATACATATTCGACATTGTTACAGTTATAACACAATCATAAGATTAATATCTATAGGTACATATTATTTGTTGCTCGCCACACTGAACGAACTCATCGTGAGGATAACGTCAGAGCTTGAGAGTTCTTCGTAAATATCTAAAAAACATTATGTAATATCAATTAGCATTTGGCCAGTTCGGTGGAGCGCACTCGTTGCGAAAGGAGGTATAAGTTCAAGTAGTTCCAAGTAGATGTGGGATTGGTGACTGTTCTGTTGATAAATTTATTGAAAGCTCTGGAGAGCACGCTTGGATTGTAAGCTCCGGCCGTTATCGGCGGGTAGCAATCTTTAAGTCGTATTGGATGTGTTTGGATTTTCGACACTAAAGTCAACCACTACGCCTTTATATCTGCACATAGAAATCTCGTGTCTTGCAGTGATCAGTTAAAGAAATGAAGCCATATTCATCGCAGTCCACAACTATCCAACAGCTGGGCGTGACTCCGGTGCCGTAGCCAGCTCCGAGTGTGCTAACGTTGAACATAACTGAAAACATAAAAAAATTCTCAAGAAGAAAAGACATCGCTCACAAATATTTCCTTCGCAGTGTCAAGTGATAATTAATTTTTAATACGCATCTAATTGAAACATTCAAACATTCAGTTTGTGCTGATAGCCCTCGCGATAAGCCGACTTTCAAACGACTGTTGACCTATGATTGTTTTTTAATAAGCAACAGTATATTTTTAACCGCTTGGAAGGAGCATCAGCAAACTTCTTATCTTTGTTGCATATACTCTTAGACCGGCACCGGTATTGTAAATGGGTTCGTTCTATTTGAAGAACACATCGCAGTCACTTTGAAAGAACAATTGTTCGGTATGATCGATACGATCCGACCTTTGACCGTGAGTTTCATTGTTCGGACGAAGGTGCTCCGTGCTTGTCTGTAACATGGTTTCAATTTTTATTTATTTACAAGTAACCTGTCAACGCTTCGCTTGGAGAAAAATAACGATTAACGTCGAAAAACAGTGCCGTGTAGCTTAGGGCCTTCGGTGGGGACCACGGCGAAGCTTAAGAAACGCTCGAAGAGTCTTCCGTGTGGAAGTCGGAGCTGCGCGTCTCGGACGAACGGATCGAGAGAGATATTCGTGGAAAACTGTGGTTCTGCCAAAATGGTACAGAAAAAGATTATACTAGCAATCGTATTTTGAGTTGAAGTCAAAATAAGGGTTTCTTAGAGCTTCCGGGATGAACTTATTTGGTCAGTGTTCATTAGAGGCATCGAAACCGTTGCATACACATGTTATCCCGAATCTTTCTTCTGTGCGTAGGATGGCCGTCTAGGGTATGAGTCCCATATAATCCGAGACCTTGTAAAGTTTGGGTCGGGTCCAGTTGTTTTTAATCTAATTTTTTCTGAACTATTTGACCGATTGAGGATTGATTTGCTTACAGTATATTTAGGTTGCATGTGACAATGGTTCATTGCTACCTAAAATTTTTATATCTGTGGATGTAGTAACAACAGATAAAAAATACGGTTTGCATTAGCATTTGCAACAGATATACTCTTACATACAAATGCCCCACTTGTGACATAGGACGCCCAGTTGTTTAGTTATGTGAGCAGTGAATATTCGTCCCAAGAGCAGAGAAAATTATTTTCCCGTCAACGTTTGCAAGAAAACTGAAAGAGTGGAAATAACCGCGCAAATACACAAACAAGTCTGGATTCAACGCTGAATTTTATTGTGTACACGCTCGTATACCTATTTCCGTAAATGTTTTCTAGAGATGAAGCAATTGTGGAACTTCCAGTACCTAACCGTTTAATTTAATATAACTGGAATGTTTTTCTTTCTCTAACCATACATAATGAACACGACGATAATCGTAAGCTTTTTTTGAAATAGGTCCTCGTCTAGAGACAGAGTGAAATAATTCCTAATCGATGTTACTATATCATAATCATCCATACAATATCAGCTAACCACAAAGTGACAAACATTGAAAATCACTATGTTACATTTAACAATGAATTTGACTTTGTATTCACCGAGCGTTCTCAGCGAAGAGTTTTCATTCGTCATCCCGGTCTCTACGAGTCTCTAAAGCCCTAAATCTGAGCGAGCCGTCCGAGGTGTATCTATTAAATGCGTCAAGTCTCCGACGGCAGCCACTTGCGGCTATCTTCGCTATATATTACGTTGGTAACTCGACGCTTGAGAGGCAATAATACTAGAGACCACTTATCGACGTGTACAACTGAATATACCCACAGGTAGGATTATGTTTCGTTTTATCTAAGTTAATGAAATTGTGTCTAAATTGGTCGATGTATGCACGTCACCTGCTTCATAGATTTTCATCGAATTTAGCTTTGATACTAGTGACTCGCACTCGTTTCAGAAAATCTTGCGTTTGGAAAAGGCACAAGTATTGTTTTAGGAAACGATTTTTCTAGTTATATGAATTGGCAACACATTAATTTAGCAACTGCAGCCAGGCAATCAATATTTTATTTACTGCCTTCTTCACAGAATGTCCATATTCAATTTTATTTCTTATTCCACGTGAACGGCTGAATTTCCTTGGATGAATGAAATATATACTACATTACGACCCATAACATAAATTACAAATATGACCAGTATCATCAAAATTTGTTCAGTGCTTTTAGTGTGATATGGGGACAGACATACAGAAAAATAGAATAACAAAGCTACATTAAAATATCCAAAAAATACTCCATGTACAGATTCGACAATTTTATTATAAGTACAGCTACAGAGATTCATATCAAATCAAACATAAAACGGAAACATAAACACGAACGATAAACGAATCGAAAGCACGGTAAAACGGAAACGGCTGAATCTCTAACAATGCGGGTGCTGTTTCTAAACGCAAGATGTAGATTCTCTGAAGCCAAACGAGGGCTAGATACTAGTAAATATACAAAAAAATTGATATTCCTGTTCAAAATAAATAACTTTGAATCTCTTCAGTGTACTGGGTTTAGGTTGGTGCTAGTCTTGCATATCCCAATTTCCTTCATGACGCGAATGTATTCAAAATCTTGGCGTTTACGATTACTTTAACACTGTGTGCTGGTCATTATCATAGCTCCATATTATTGGTGCTCCATAGCTCCATTTAACGTCTTATTGCTTTCTCTGGTCGGGGCATATTAATGTAATTGGAATGTAAAAGTCGAGATTATCTGAGAAACTATGTAAATCTTTGGGTTTATTATCTTTGCCTTTGTTTCAACATTACTCCTATTGTTAGCAACTAATTACAAGATCATCGCGCTGTATCAAAGATTAGAGTAAATTCTGAGACAATTATGTTTCTTTATATACTTTTTGCGGCTTATTCATTAGAATGAAAATGCCTTAACATTTTTATTTTTATTTCTATGATGCGTAGCTACTCGTTTGTTATAATGTCGGCCTATAATGTAGATAGTCTCAGGCGTAACTTTGCGGAAACTTATTGTTACCAAGTTAATATAATGCACCTACTAAATGTGACGTCAGTGATATATTACTTTATACTTTTATTAATTATCAGTGTATGTGTCCTTTATGTATACTATCATACGTTGTGCACGAGGGTTCATTTATTTGTACTGTCAAAAGGGATATCATCAAAACAACATTGATACGGTTTCCTACATATTAATTCACGTCTTACGTTAAATGTGGCTTACGCAATCATTTTGATGATCATAATTTGTTTTAAACTTGAAACACATTTTAGGACAATACAATGTAATCGGTATTAATAATTGCCTAATTCATAATAAAGAAGCATTTATAGTAGACTTGTAGTTATTATCGACGTCTTTCCATTATCTACGATCATAACACAACTGTATCATCCACTACTAATATTATTATTTTTATTAATATCCTATTCAGCGGAAACAGCATTCATTTGTAATGGCAGTACAGACAAAGGACATCGCGTTTAAGTGTATCTATATGTAATTCAATTGAAATTTGTTGTACTGGAAATTTACATGGAGGTACAATGTAAAATCTACCACTTAACGTGCAATTTAGTTTGTATAGCACTCAAAGATTAACCAATAAATCCCGTATAGTTGATACAGTAGTCTTGGTTAAAAAAGGCATATCGTCGGTAACGTCAAAACCTTTATTCACTACCTGTGAAATATTATCAGATTCTCGTATATTCACAACATTATGTAAGTCTTATTATGCAAAATTGCTTCTATATAGTCCTTCGTTTCGCTAGTAACTGGATTTCAAATCTTTCAGAATTATGAGAACTAACCATAATATGTTTTTTCGTATGTGTCCGCGTAACATAACATTAACATAATGTAATTTTAGCTTAACGAAAATTATGTTTGGTCTTTCGAGCCGATTCGATACCACAGTATTGTTTTAAGTTTTTACTAATATTTGTTATCTGCAATCTCTTCAGAATTATTATCGTGTATTTTGAAAAGTAAAATAATCAAATTAATAAAACTGTTGTGCTATTCGTGTGCAATAAATAAAATTGTTCGTCGTGCATCACCACCCGTAAGACATTGTACGAAACACTTGCCAAATTAAAATTGTCGGAACATCCAGGACAAACTAGTTAATACCTAATATGGCGTGTCGGTTTGACATCGCGTGTTTACTTTCATTAGGACTATTTATTTGGTAATTACGGTCGATTTAACTGATTTTGAATTTGGTTGAATCTTTATTTGGTTTTGCTTAATAGATAGCATATTGACTGTCGCAAAACTAAGCGAGGCCTCCATAACACACTTCATATAAGACTTAGCTAGATCGCAGTGCCTACTATATAAAAATATATGACCTATTTACGACGACCAAATCTAGGGTTCTATTTAATTCGTGCTTTTGCAGTACTTTGTATTATTCATTTTCTCTCTTGATAACTAAACATTTTATGACTTGTGGTCCTAACTTTGATCCTATTCAATCGGCTTTTATTACAGTCTAGTGTCAAAATAATATGGCATATTTAATGTTAATCGAATTATGAAGACGCGTTAAATTAGGTGTAGTAGTTATCGTGATGATTAAACAAAATAGCTAAACAGGAGAAATCCAACTGAGGTTTGTCATTGGGGGACCTTTAGAGATGAAATCGCAGTGCGTACATAATTTATGGCGAAGAAGCTACGGATCTATAGCTTGGTTGGGAATAGTATGAAGACAATGCGTTCATTAACGTCGGTGATGCGGCGACGGCGCCGGCGTGGCTAGCGTAGCGGTACCGTGACCCTTCGTGATAAGCGCCGTTCGGCCGACTTCGGCCGCCCTCGGTAACTGTCGTGCGTTGGAGGAACGAGGCCCCTGCGTTTGAGCCGATTCTTGATGTCTATAGGGTTGCCAGAGCGTCGGGAATCATCTGAATTCTTTTGTCAGGCGCTGTGGTGTGCAGACTTTTTTTATTTAAAAAGCTGGCAAATGAGGTTGTGGCCCTTTTGATATGCTGACACGCCTCCCGTTGACATGAATTATCAAAGAGTTATTGACAACCAAAAAAGAAGCGGTGTACCGCTTATTAATTGGATCTCTATAACACTGCAATGGAAAGGTGTTTAAAATATTTAAGGTTGTATAGAGACAGGTGTTAGCTTGAAAAGTGTTACTTGGGAGGGACATAAAATACACAGTACGTCCACATTATTAATTATTTCCAGAATAGTTTGTCCTTCGTATTTCCGCCGCGGTTGTTGTTGTAAAGAGACTATAAATATTTGATGAAGTTTTAAAAATTTATATATGTTAGTGCATTCATCATCTGACTTCATCACCATTTAACATCAGGTGGCGGTGTTGTCAAGCAATAACTTATTTTGTGTAAAAAAAATGAAGTAAATGACATACTACACATATTTATTTGTCTTCAGTATTTCCGCTATTATTTATACTAACAACTTAAAGTCTTATTAGATTTTACGCAGGATCTTGCCAACGTGTATAGACATCTAGTTATTACCTTCTCAATGTTATTTAAAAATGCCCTATCCGAGGTTATTTACAAGTGTCCGGGTTGAAGTGTCGGCTTAACCATGTGAAACGCTGCACTGTGTTTTATTTTGAACGAAAGAAAAAGTTGATTTTTAGACAAAAAACGCTTATTTCTCTAGTTTAAATGTTTTACATTCACTGCACACTCACCGTTCATACCAAAAGATGCATCAGTTTAATTTTGTTTCTACTACCGCTGAAAAAATGTGTTTTGTCTGGAGAATAGGTTTTTTTTAAAGGTTAATTAATAAAAAAAAAACAAAATTAACATTGTCTCTAGCGTTTTTCTCGTACTCACGCAGAATAACGCGTGGAACGGTGAATTGTTTCACACCTTTTACAATATATATAGAATTTTTATACAAAAAACTTGCGCATCTGAGACAGTACATTGTACTCTTTCATACAGTCGGCCAAGGCCATCTACAGTTTAGACGTTGAGACTCTAGACGACTCCAGGTTTTTTTGAGTCTACCCAAAAAAGGTTAAAATAACGATTATAATTTTAATGCTAAATTTAACCATAAAAGATGGTTAATATCACTGATTTGACCGCGGAATTAATTCTGGTTATGTGGCGACGCGTAATTTTCTTTTAAATGTAATTTATCTATAATTTTATTGTAATTAAAAGCTTTCTTTATTTTTTTATTTTACTAATACGCGTGACAACGCGCGGGACACGTAATGCTGGTTGAATAGAATCAGCGACGCCACATTAACGACGTAAAAGAAAAAAGTGTTCGTAAAGACGATCGCGCGGGTGGATGTTTCTTTTTGCGCTCCTTACCGTTTCACATTTTCGCGTCAAAAGTAGTTTTAATGAACCCAGTTCTCTACAGATTGCATATGTAACAGACGCGCTCCAGGATTTTTAATAGAGTTACTGGTAGAACGACGAATGTAATCGTATTGTAAAATCATACCCGTCGGTCGTAGTATCATTATTTTGTTACAATATTGTTTTGTTTAGTATCATGTTATAATCTTGTCGACATCGACAACACATTGTTGTGAAGACAGTATGACAGTATCAAAGACGGAAAATCGATGTCATAAGTACCTACACTATGAACCTTCATATCAGTAACTCTTTGCCGCAGTTTTAATCCAAAAGAGTACAATAACGTATAGTACTTTCCGGCCGCTTTGATTTCCCTATGCATATTAGCAATTGGGCAACGATCCTTGTGTTTCGTCAGCCACCAACGGACGGGCAGTCTTCCTAACAGTTTCACTTTAATAGCAGGTTCGTGGAACCGTGCCGTTCCGTTCCGTTCGGTTGCGTCATGGCGCAGGAGATTATGAAATTCTGTATGCAGGTGTTGCATTTGAACGGAACCAGCGATGACTGCGTGAAATGCCGCTTTATCTCTAGTCTTCGTCTTCCCAGTAATAAACGAGTCATTGCTCCTGCTCACCTTTCGTATGATGAACTCACGTCATTGTTTATCCTTTTTGTACCGCTGTAGGAAACTTGAGGACTCGGGATTATGGATTTGTGTGTGTGTGTGCGTTTGTGAACGAATTTGAATTGTAACATACGAGTATGTGTGAAAATTTTATATGGTGCTTGAAACGATTCAGAGTTACATATATCTTTCTATAAAGGTTAGTTAGTTGAGAAAACAATATCGAATTGATAATTCAATCGATTAGTGACATTTAGTAACAAATAAGTAAAGAGCAAATTGAAATTCAAAATCATTTTATTATTTAGGTATTCTGTAAATACACTTATGAACGTCATTTTTTGCTTCTACTACCGTTACGAAAAGGTGCTTTAACATTGAGAAGAACAAACGGCTAAAGAAACTCCCTGAGTACATCTTTTAAAACAAAACATGTTAATTACAAAAGTTTAAACCTGCGCGGAACTGGTTTCGACACTATTATTTCTAGGCGTCCTTGTCATTAATGTATTAATCTGTACTACAATATCCTTTACCTATAAGCCATATTTTAAAGCGTCGCTTAAAAGTTCCAATAGGCAACTCGCAAATTCGTTTAGTCATATTTTTAACTAGATGGTTTCTGTCCATTGTAGCCTATCGATCGAGTTAAGGAATGTTGTGCGCGGTCGGTAGGTGGGCTAATGGTGAAGTGGTCTCGAGCAAGTCCCTGTCCGTGTGTGGACGGCATGTCAAGACATATTGTCATCGTTAGTTTGAAGTCGTTAAACCACATCGGCAGTACTCGGGTGGCGTCAGAACTATCGCCAATCGCACTGACTATAAACGCTTCCGCCAATCCTTATAGGAGAATGGTGTTACATTTCGTTCGAGACCTCTTTGTTTGTGAGGAGTGACCCGTGCTGTAGTGGGCCGCTGACAGGTTGAAGCCAAGCAGCAAATTTCGTTCTGACCATAATCATAGTAGTACCTATATGCTATGTGCAGTGTATCTTCACGTTGAATAAATTCTCTTCCATACTGTGCCCATTCCCAAACAGCAGTAGCTTTGTGAAAAATATTTTATTATTTTGCTATTCCATGTACCTTTGTATCCAATAGGATACAAAAAATAAACCCTTTTATTAAAGTATGACTCGAGTTTCGTTGGTGAAGTTAAAAATTTTCATATGAATCTCCCTGTTACGGCCCGTATTATAGATGAGTTTTTAAACAATCTTTCGGCTTCAATAGCTTACAAAAATTGGATCCTACGAAGTTGAAAGTTTGATATAGAAAGTCGACACACCATACAAGTTATGAATACTCGTAGTTGAATTAACTAGATTCTGTAGGTTCGCGAGGTTTTCCTAATATGACCAACTCGAGCGGGGGCTTGAAAGTTTTATAAGGATACGTTTATAAGGTAATAAGGATACATGCCTTTAAAATCACAGTTTATTCACTTTGTTTGCTCCCACGAGAATTTCTGTGGCGGCTTCAAATAAATTTCATATTAAGTTCTTTTTTTATGTTAATAGCCGACCAATGAGCAGACGAGCCACCTGACGGTAAGTGGTCACCGTCGCCCATGGACATTAGCAAAACCAATGGTATCATTGATGCGTTGTCGGCCAGGAAATTAAAAGAAGGTGAAAAAGAAAGAACTGGCTCTCAAGCCCCCAGTCGGAACATGACGAGCCGTTGGGCAGCTGACTCAAGCAGGAGGGTGGTAGCTAGCCAGGCAGGCTTTACGGAAAGATAATAATACCAGTAATAATATTAATGACTTCATAATAATACTGATAATATAATCTTTACGCGAAGCCCTACCACCAAGCAGACTGACTTCTGTCGCCTCTTACGACACCCTGATTTGTCAGCATGGGATTGGGGAGAGTATTCTAGGCCGCCCCAATACGGCCAAAGCGGCTCAATTTAATACAGATGTTACGTCAAAAAATGAACTTATTATTAGTTGTTGTCGAATTAATCTTGGTCAACTTGCCTTGCGCGCAAAGGGTTTCTAGTTTAATTTTCTATCGAAGCATGAAAATTATACAAAAACAATTATAGTGGATTTTCTTTAGATCACACATCGAAAACAAACGAAACTGTATTTTCGTGTCTTCAATGATCCGAACAAGAAGATGAACGTACCTATCGTACCGTACGTATTTTTAAAACCTTGACATATAGAATGAAGTACATACATCAAATAGTGGTATATAGTTATCGTACGAATATCGAGAGAGTGTTCGGCACATCTGAACAAATTCCGATACAATAGCAGCACGTTGATACGCCACTACTAATATTTGACTTCGCTTGCGTCAACTGTGGACGCCCGTTTGGCTAAGTACAAGTTATAATGACGACCCGCTGCTACTAACACGGCTTCAGTCAATAATATCACCTAATGACTCCCTAATGACTCGTGATCGAATCAATAGCACTCCTTTTTTATATAGAATAAGTTAATGCTTGGCAACGATCCCACATGATGGAAAGTGGTGGACTATTCACTCTCCTCTTAAAGACTCCCACATTGTAAGAAGGCGGGAACACCGACGTGGGCAAGTTGTTGCAGTCCTTTAGAGTGCACACAACGAATGATGATGCAAATCGCGCCGTCCGTACAGGTGGTACGTTCACTACATAAGGATGGATACCCGCAGTAAGTCGAGTCATTCGATGGAGGAACGTCTTCGTCTCCCACACATCAAAATTGCTGCTGATTCGGCGATGCGACTCCATTATAAAATAATGTTATGGTTAATTCCGGTTTTAAGTATTCAGTCGTAAAATTTTAAAGGGATCATATCTGTTCCCACACCAATGTCCTTATTCATTTATCCATTTATTTCTTATGACCCACAAAAGAAGAATAGAACAAAGGCAGACTTAATGCTATAAGTATTCTCTGCCAGTTAATCAGCCAGGCAAAGTTGAATAGCGACGAAGGTGGTGTGGTGAAGTAAAAAATATGTACAATGAAAAATTTATAAATACGGTTTTTATATAAATAACATATATATATATATATGGTAAACACATATAGCTATAAAAATACATACATAGGGAATGTATTAATGGTAAATTTAACTGTTTTGAAGGAGATCGCGAAGTTTTCTCCTGAAGTTCAGTCCTTTTTAAATATCTCCTCGTTTATCTCCTCGTCGGACAGTAGGTTTCGAATTATGCAGTTATGTGCGTTTTTTAATTAGTATCATCACTTGTCTCGGGCAAAGGAAACATCGTAAAGAAATCTGCTCTATCGTGAGGACCATGACGTCGACCGGCAATTGACCATATTCGACGATGCCATAACCGTTTTGATTCCGCTTTGAACGCGTCAGTGAAATAGTTGCCGGCCATCGTGCAAGTAACCCCCCTTTGCAAAGTTATACCATTAGCATACATATCTACTACAACAACTGTATACATAGTTATATATGTAGGATGGAGATACATTAAAGATAGCAGTAAATTTCAATTTTTATATGATTTTTAACAGCTTTTAACAACACTTACACCTCGACCTCCGAGCTCCTCACCGCCAAAGCCTGCCTTCTATCAATAGTCATTCTTCCGTTTGTTCTTAATTTTAATTCAATCTTTCGTTCCATTCCATTTCGTTCCATAATATGCGCATATGTTAGTTTACTTTATTTAATACTTACAAGTTTATAAAATATGTATATTTACACAGGGCATACATATTATGTCCGATAAAACGAGACTTGTGACTAGAAGTAGCGCATCGATTGGCACAAAAAGGAGCTAACTTCGCTCGAGAACTAGTTCAGACGGAACTCTAGCGGAGCTGGCTTCGGTGATAATTAACAACAACAACAAGTATCAAACAAAAGTATCGAACAAGTATCGAATACAAGTATCGAATACAAGTATATCGGGATATCGGACCTTCGAATTATTATAATATACGAAGTTATCGCTTATATCCTAAAAAATTACTGCGAAATTATATCCATAAATTATAGCCAAAATAACATTTATAATATTTGTAATCATTCATTTTTCGACGCGTGTCGGGACGTATAACCCGGCGTCCACACGCACCGATACCGACCTGCTACCCAGGTGTGCACCGGTACACGTACTGGGAACATGTTAGAGCTACCAGTAATTAGACTCCCAATGATTGAGCTAATAAGACAATCAACGGTAGTGATGTCATAACGCATGCAAATATAGAAAAATACTGTTTTATTTTTATACCATGATTATGTTGTGTTTATGATATGTTATGGTGAATTGAAATGTAGTATATGTAGTTAAATGGCACAATGGCAGACGTGTACTGTAAATAAAGGAATTACATTTTAAAAGGTAAATTCCAAATATAAGAATAATCATTGTGAAATGCGTTAGGTATGTGGCGTATCAAATAAAAAGATTATTATAAGCCAAAAATATTTGTCAGGTTTTCGAAATGCACAGAAACTACTAAAAGATACGAATTTAAAAAATATGAATAAGACTTACAGTAATCCGCATTATATGTATTTTGCAGAAAACCTACAAGAAAATATTTGAATTTCAAAGAAAACGGAAAACAACCTTGGTTACATTTATGGCGCGGAACTTTATTCAACGTGTGGCCCATTAGTTATTGGCCTGTCTGCCGGGTTACTGAAAATAATTAAACAATGAACTTCTCGTATTCGACTTTCGAACTTAACTCACTCTTGGTCTTGGTTCAATTTGGAAACACCAATCATTAGAACTGTAATTCAGTAATCGTTACTGTGAATATGGAATCGGAAGAAGTTTGCAGGGTTGCTGGAACGAATCATTGGCCAGTCACAGGCGGCGGCGGCGGCGCCGCGGCGTGCGGCTCAAAGGGACGAACAGCTGTTACAATAATTACATAACAGCGACGCGTTAACAATGACACGCATTTGATGCATACCACCTATCGTTGTTACAGTTCGTGTATTGGATTAATCGGCTTTACACGTTGCGATAACGATCGGTGGTTTTTGTTGGTTTGAAAGGTTAATGAGTTGCCCTGTTCTTAGTATTGTGCCTAATGTTGACTACCGCCTATAAATAGAACCAAACTCGCTGGATTACTATTTGCTTAGCAATAGTTACTTCTTAAGTTCTTAGATAGCACGTTAAAGAAATAATTCCACAATAGAATTTATTAGAGGGTAGCCACAGCGTCTTACTTAGACGCCTGTTGTCGTAATATTGCGCTAGTGTGTGGTGAAGGTTAATCCTTAGTTTTGTTAGCCGGAGAGCCAGCGATGGGGTCCACATTTGGATTCACATAACAATGGAACGTTCAGGTTTGGGTTACAGTACCGTACAGCCAGTAATAGGCACAAATTTGTGAAAGCATTCAAGAAAGCAGTCAAAGAACAGTGTCTTTCTCTATGTGTATAACATTTATATGTGTGTGTTTTATTGTAGGGTATTGCATTTATATACTTTATGTACGTATCAGTATGTACATATTTGTCTTTATACATATTCGCTTATTGTGCATATGTATGTGTACACACAAAATTTGCTTATTTGTCTTATCGTTTCCTCATTCGGGTCTACTGAAAGAGATTTCTATAAGAAACAAGTAGTACCAATGTTACCTTTTGTTTTCATTTCCTTTAAATAAGCTGACGCCCCGCTTCCATGTTGGCTGACGGAGCGTCAACGATGCCGTCGGTGTTACGGAAATGAATGGGAGGCAAGTGACGTTGTTCCATCACGTGGCCCGTTTATTGGTAGGCTATGGACATAAATAAGAATAGACCTTTGGACGACGCAAATACTTCCGACACTCAAGCGTACTAATACTTCGACCTAAAAATCAACTAAAACCTGCTTTATAATAATATTGATGACAATAATAAGCTTATTTATTTCCTTGGGTATATATAAAAAGTATCAATGTATAGTGATCTAAAAGATAGGTTAAGGGTCACATAACGGGTATAGGCCTCCTCATTCTTTAACCAGGTTTACCTAATATTGCCTTTGTGTACTCAGTTTACTCCCGTTTTTTACTAATATCGTTTTCCCAGCGGTCCTGTGGTCTTCTGTGCGCTCCATGTCCTGAGGGTCCTGTATATGTCGTACAACTTTTAGTCCATCTTGACGCTACCAAGTCTGCAATACCTTCGATCCAAATCAAATAGATTGGGCCGAAGTTATACCATCTCATCGCTGCCGTAAAATACAATAACGACATTCTGTATTATCATACGGACATGACATTTTCAAATGGACAAGTCGCAGGACAATTCTGGTGGTACATCAGACTAACTCTACAAATTGTTATAACTATTTCACTGTACTTTTATCGTACGATACATACGGTTAGTTGAGTTTCACGGGAACATTTGTTCATGAGAGGTGGATTTAAAGCGTGAAAACATTGTGCGTGTGTGTGTGCATGCGTCGTGTCGTCACCGGCTCGTGTGAAGTGTCGCCTCGGCTGTCTTGTCGCATAATGACTATGTGGGGTACACGTTTGAATATTCATGGCCATTGTCTCTTGGTTCTTCGCCTGCTGCTGGTCATTATTTTAGACTACCTTGAGCTATTTGACACTTCGTGCCCTCGAGTGGTTTTGTAATTGAAGTAAACAAACATTTAACGTTTCGTGTACGCTATATATAACTAAGGGTAAATGACGAGTGACGCCAATGAAATCCGGAGGTGTCACATCGCAATATCAACTAAGAAAGAAGCGAGGAGGCAATTCGTTAAAGCTCGTCATATTTTTTAATAGAACATACGTCTCATCGCTAATGATCGAGCTATGTAAACCTCAACCTTTGGAAACTTGACACAGCAAAAAGACGTAAGTTGATTATGGAATCCAAATGAAACTAGGCATCGTATGATGAAATAAAAAACTAAAATATAGCAGTAGCTATTCCTGAAATAAACTCCAAAAAACGGAAATGTGCGGTCTATTTTAGACTGCGCTGAATTTCGGTCTGTTGCGGTAGAGACGAATGCTTAATTAATATTTCATCGTAACGGTGTAAAGTGACATTGCGCTTGTTGAAATGGCTTCGGCTTGAAAATAACAAAATTCGTGAGTACCCGTTACAGTTATAATGTACGATATTTTGAAGTTATGGTGTCACGTACGACCAACATGATACGTGGCATGTACCGATCGTAACTGCAGTACAGCTGACGCGACGGTGCAACATCAGCCAACTCCGGCAACTAGCGGAGTTTTTTTCCTTTCCCACGACCGTCATTTCCGCACCTGACATCGGACGGGTCCTATCTTATTTTGGTTTAGATTAATTAGATTTAGACTGTGAATTAAGAATACTAGCATGTCATAATAGTTATTTATGCAACTGTTGTATAATAAGGGGTATTAAAACACGAATGTGTGTTTATCACACGAGGCGAAGTCGAGTGTGATAATAGGATCACATGAGTGTTTTAATAGATAATTATCAACAGTTGCATACAAGAATTTATCTACTCCCATGCTTTAAATGCTCTATAAAAGATTCTGAAACAGTTAGTTTACTGCTAACATTAAAACAGCCAGTCTTATTAACCTAATATCATCCAATACTGAGTATATACAAATAAACTAAGTATTAATGAAAGAATTATTTTTTGTAGTAGTCATTAACATTTTGTATAGTAACACATTTTTGTAACACTTTTGCTCATTTTTTTGTAAACAAAACAAAAATATCGAACAAAAATGGTGGGGATTCGAATAACCTACCTTTTTTACGGCGCACGACGTTCTGGTAGTGAAACGCACGTGAATGACCATGTTCTTTTTTTAAAATTCATACAGATGTTCTTTTTTTTAAAATTTATAGAGATACCACCGATGTGTGTAAGAATGTGGCTGTCTGTTAAGTAAACCCTTTGCACAGAAGGGATCGAAAAGAAACAAAGGAGTGTTACAATGAAATTCACTACAAAATTATATCATCCGTTTGGATGATATTATAATGGTTATTATGTCATTGGGTGTTTTAATTTTGGCAGTATTAGGGTTTTAAATTTAGTTTCGAGAATTCATCTGTTGAAGTGGCTTTGACGCCTGTAATCTCATCTGTTCATAACATTGTGATTAGTTTATGGGTTCCGTTAAGTGATGGTGCCATATCTCATTGGTCTAGAAACAAAGAACAAGCAAATCACACTTATCGAGTGTTGACGGAATATTTTATCGTTCTAAGAACAAAAAGCAATGAAGAGGATTGTATTGGTCGGCGGGAATGGAATATCAAGGCATTCGGTCTTAGACAAGCAACTGAGCAAGATGTCGAGTAAAGATGATGGTATCGGAGCGTACCTTAATTTGACCTTAGCTTCTAGATTTGTTCATTAAATATATACGGTACGATTTTTATCAAGAACTGCTCCGAGTTCTTTGAATCGTAGTGATGGCGACAGATGAACGAATGATTACTTGAATGATAAGATTTTTTATTTTTTAACATTTAACGTGTCTTAAAAACGAAATGCTAACCAATATTTAGAAGCTGTTTAATATCTTCATTGTGTCCGATAACATTGTTTGATTGGCTGCACAATATAAGTGTTTTTATTTCTTGTTGACAATGTTTGATAACAATACCAACAAAGTTACTAGAACGGCCCAACACATTATCACAGTTATTAACGCTGTGTGTCAGCTATGATTAGAACGACACCATGTGTGCACGACACATGTGTGTTCGGTTGTTTTAGGCTTCTTATATGTTCGTGTTTGCCTTGCAATTTGGGTCATGTTATTTTTCATTGAACAAAAATCTATACTAATAAATGAAATTGGAGTGTCTGTTTGTAATATTAAAATAACCGTTTTTTACTATATGCATATGAATGTATATGCGGTACATTTACCAAAATAACATTTTTTACAATTTTTGTCTGTCTGTCTGTCTGTTTGTTCCGGTTAATCTCTGAAACGGCTGGACCGATTTTAACGAGACTTTCACTGGCAGGTAGCTGATGTAATAAGTAGTAACTTAGGCTACTTTTATTCCTACTATATAACTTTTTGTTAAATTCCACGCGGACGAAGTCGCGGGCATAGCTAGTATAATACATCCAAAATGGTAACCGAATCCGGTAAAATATTATTCATGTATCCGTATCCATACCCGGATCCGAAATTCCATATCCATAACATCCCTAATACTAACATAGTCTTGGTGTTGAAATAACAAACTTATTTAAATAAGGATAGAAGAGTTTCACATCTCATATTTCAACGATGCATACCTACAGAATGTTAAAGTGTCTGTATTCTATTGTCCTATTTTCTGTACATGTTATCATAAAATTATAATCAGTTTTTATGTTAAATATTGTTTAAAAAAATACTCGGAGTGTGACGTAGGGCAGTCTCCGGCCTCTACACTACTGTCAGTTTAACCGAGCAGCCACCAAAAGTACTCGCAGCGAATTTGGCGACTTTTTCATTATCACAAAATCCTTTAAAAAATACGAGCATCAGTCGCCTTCAAAATTAACGTAATATCACAATGTACGAAACCAATTATAAGAAACAGATTTAACTCTGGGTCGTAGCATTGAGCTTCAATAGCATAAGGGGACCCACACCCCACGTGGGAATTAGTGGACGTATTCCCTATCCCTATGCGATTATCGCACAATTATCTATACTATATATCTATAATACCCACCGCTTCATGGTATGGTTATCCCGAACCGTATAAAAGCTCGTAACACACACACACACACGACTTCTGAACATACCCGTTTGAGATAACTATATATGTATATGAAAAAGTGGACCGACATATCAATACACACTCGTGCCGAGCAACACGCAGTATTCATATATTCATCGGCCAGACGATGGTCGAAATATACAATGATTTACATAACGCTGAGTCAGCGTCGCCAGGGTTCGACTTTTATGAATCTCTGGAACTTGGCGAGGTGGGTTTTGATTGAAAAATAATAGCTATTACACGCAGTGCGTTGACAATCTATACATATAGCTCCGATTTCGTTATGACAGCCTGGTAATGGAACAAAACCAAAGTTACGTAATACCTACACATATGATATAATTCTAATTGATCGCTTTCTGCACATGAACGATATATGAGAAAAACATTATTAAGGACCTTTATTAACGCAATAGAACACGAAATAATAGTTGTTAGAATTTTTGTCTGTTTGTCTGTACGTTTGTTCGCGCGAATCTCAGAAACGGCTTAACCGATTTCGTTATGGTTTTTACTAATGTGTTGCAGTAAGCATACTTAATATTTAAAGTTCGTTTCACTTCAATCCGTCCATAAGAGTTAAACTAATATAGTTCTAATTCATCGAACGAGAAAACCCACTGCTAAAACAATGGAGGTGCTATTTCTAAGTGCAGTTTTTCTGATGCGAAGAGAAAGCGGTTTGCTACTTAACAATAAGACTGTTATTAAAAGTGTCTATTATTTTCTTATATTAAACTTATATGTATAATAATTATCATACTTTGTGCCCGTTTAAAAAGTGTGAGTGCATTAAAATATTATTAATAATCAAATATATTTTCTGTTTCTTAACCTGAATTATAAAATAATCTTGAAAATCTGAAATTTGTTATTAAGTGAAATCATTACAAAATTCGAACCGAACAGATACGGATGTGTATAAGAACGCGAGTTAATATAATCGTGTTAAACGTTTGTACGAGGGGCAACTGTAACGCACAACCGTGTAACAAACAAAACCGCGATATTATTATTTTATTTATTATATTATTATTATTAAAACGTTGTGTATTGGATTGCACGCGACCGTACGTTGGCTGCGTCGCGTTGATTCACGTTAAACCTACTTTGAAATAAAACGCTTAAAGACTATTTAATTTTCTTTCACAGAATGTTTATTTCCCATTACGCGAGAACAGATTATATCGCTACGTGACGACTGTACCAAAAGTCTTGATCCTTCATCTCTATATTTTAATATGTCAAAAGAAACCTTTGCGCCCATTTTCTCCTCCTTTTGTCAACCGATTTTTCTCTATTTTGTCTTGTTCGGTAGCTATTGAAGAGGTTTAGAATATAATACAATAGAATAGTCTTTATTGTACACCATAACAATGACCAGAAATAAATAAAAAAGTCAGATCATAATCTGGAAGTATAACAGGTGGTATTATTGATAAAACAACTATCTTGTCCAGACAACCTTTTAGGTTTATTGTTATCAATAAAAAAATAGAAAAATAACATTTGGAAAATATTTTGTTTCTACATACAAGTACGTATATAAGCAAAGACAAAACACTTCGGTAACATTATCTCGTCTGTTTGTCACATGTTTTTATTTTTGGTTTGAAATCGGAAGGTATTGACGAGACTTAGTGACATTAATGATTATAGGCAAATTTGGACCACTAGTAGGTACATCATAAATATGCCAAGTATCATCCAAATAATATGATTGGCAGTTTCCATCGGATGTGTGCGCAGATAGAATATGAGGCATATAGATAAAAATTCCAATTAATCCAATCCCTCCAGTTAGTTTGTAAGTATATAGAAAACGAGCGTACCTACAGTGTCCAAAAATGTTTTCTACAGCTTCAACGCCATTAGTTTTATTATTAACAAGCAAATGCCCTCGCATCGCTTCGGTAAAACTATCTTAAGCTTAAAAATAACATTTATTTGGGTTTTTCTCGTTCTATGGATTTACGAATTACAATATTAATTTATTACTTTGTTATTTATGGACGGATTGCAATGAAACAAACTTTAAATATTAAGTGAGTGACGCTTACTGCAATATATTAGTGAAAACCAGAACGAAATCGGTTAAGCCGTTCTGAGATTAGCGGAAACAAACACAGACAAAAATTGTAACAACTATTGTTTTGGGTTTTATTGCGTTAATGAAGGCCCGTAATAAAAAAAATTCTCATATATCGTTCATGTACAGAAATCGATCAGTTAGAATTTTATTATTAGTATAGATAGATAAACATAGACGAATCGTGCCGGCCGGTGGTGAGGAGCAAGGTTCGCCGCAGTAGACGAACTCATAACGGAGGTGTTCCGAACGGGAACAGAGTCAGTGGATATGCAGGTCAAGCGTCCAGAGCTCCCTCCCTGCGTCCTTGGACCGCCGCGGCGTTCACTGGCAACCGGCCAACTAGTTGAAATGGCTTCGAAGCAATTTATATGGGACGTTTATAATTGGATAAGGTTGGATCCAGTATTAGTGACATCCTTTAGTTCACTAATAGTACTTGCACACGAAACAATATATATATATATATATATATATATATATATATATATATATATAAATAATAATGTTTGTCTGTATGTCCTTTGTAGAATCGTAAACTATGCATTTGATCATGTGATGATCATTAGCAAAGTTGTTGTGCATGAGCCCACGAAGGTTTCCGAGTTGGTACGACCAATTTTCGACAGATGGCGCTGTCACTGTCATTCCAATGAATTTAACATATTGCCGCGACAGTAATGTTTTTCCTTCGAATTTATTGTAATTGGTGGCGTAGCAACGCGCGCAGGGTACAGCTAGTGGTTAATAAAATATCATTGCATACGTAATATTTCTTGCATTTTATTCTTTAAGGCGTCAAGTTTTTCAAGCTCTGTGCATTGAAAACATATTTACTAATATCTGTCACAGCACTCATACACAATAATACAACAGCACACTATTTTTTTTTATCAAACACTAAATAAATTTCATCGTTGGAATTCGGTTTCCTTAATTCTGTTAAATACGATAAGTCTGTTAATATGTTAATTTATTGTACTACCTGCACAAATATTATTAGAGAACAGAATGTCCGTACATTACATTTCCTATATCGCGGGGGACCATCAATTTCTTGGGAAAATTTCTACTTATTCTCCCGTAACGTGAGATACGAATATCACAATTATTATCTATAGTCCGTGTTTTTAGATTTGTCTAATTTACTCGTAATTAACAATTATTGCGGACTTAATGATTTAAATTGACAATACACAACCAATAGGGTTCGAAAGTATTGAATGAATGGTTTAACGAATGAATATAACAAACAACCTGCGCAACTGAATAATGAACATCACGACTGTTATAATATAAGGTTTGGAAATAAATTATACAATAAAGTATAAATATAATATAAATTTCTTGGCTTCAGCCATTTCTTTTTTTTATTTGTGCCAATATAATATATAATAGTTTAACATTGACTTTATTCATTCGATTGGATTTAGCGGAATATAGAGAGGAAGTCGTAAATCAATATTATATTTGTGTATTGCCTTTCAAAAAAAAATGGCGTATTGTACTGAGCTTTATTAGCGTTTACTAATATTTCTTATATCCGAGTTTCGGTTACGGTTACGGAACTCCATAACATCCCTAGTTAATATACGACTAGTAGAAGATCCGCCTTGTAATAATGGTTCACCGACGCGTTCGCGCCTCGGCGGTTCCGTGTCTTCGACCGTCGCGTCCGCATCCACTTTCGGCAAATTAACATTCCATTTTTAGAAGTCAATTAAAACAAATGGAATCGCTCCCGTTTGTAACTTCGTTCGAACGTTCGACTTACCCGTGTCAGTGTCGGTCGATTCAAGGGATCTGTTTCGTTTCGTTATCGCTGCCCTTTTCTTCTTCAGTTACCCGCCCGTCGTGTGAGTTGATTGAACTATTAGCGCCGTAATCTCGAACTGTCGACGCTGATGGTCGTTTGTGAGTTTGTGTTCAAAGTTACTCGGCACGCACTACTAAAGCGATCACGAGTCTTGATTGATCGACTGCCGGGCTTGGGTCACAATAAAAGTTCTTAAAACGAAGTCCATCACACTGATTATGTCTCGATTGGCAGTTATAACGCACCTTGGAATCGATGTGGAAAACTATCAGGTGTGCAGGTTTGCTCACGATGTTTTCGTTAATGGCAACAAAGTCACAATAAAGCAGTTGAGCCTTTTGATATCTTGCTATTCAGTCAGGGTGTTAGAGAGAAACAGACTGTAACAGAACCGCTGAACTGTGATTAGTGTTCCTTGTGTTATTGTGATTAGATTTAAATCGCAGATACGCTGAAGTATAAGTAGTATTTATAAAGGTAGGCGAGTAAGCTACATCATATTATAATACCAAAGGGCACAATACAAAATCCAACCTTAATTTCTGTGTATAAATTTTAAGCAGGAATTTCCGTTACAATCGGACACAACCTTTTTGTATCTGAATCTAAGGTAGTGGTGGGAGGAGGTGCCGTAACGGGTCGGCGTGACACTTGGCTGGTAACTGGCGACATGTAGTGGCGTGTTGTTACAACATATAGTGATGGAGATCGATGAGTTTGATGAAATGATTTTTCACATATTTAATTTGGACATCTGAAAGTCTGTACTGATACTATAGATTTTGTATTTTATGTGTATGTCGAGAATTATCTCTGGACCCGCGACATCTATTTGGAAAATTATTTTATCGTTTGAAAGGTACATTATTCCGAATAGACATAAACTTTATATTATGTAATTGTTCAACCAGAAGTCGGGGCGGCTCTCTAGTATTTAATAAAAGGTTTCAACTGTTATTATTTTTAACCGAGTCCAATCTCGTATCGTCGAGTTATTTTACTGATTTTATTTATTATATTTATATTTTACGAGATATTCTTATGATACCTATAAATCCTACAATAGGATTGATTGCCTATAAAACGTGGTTCAGAACATTTTCAATCTTATATGGCTTTTAAAGGAGACCACTTAACAAGTCTATTGGTTTATTGAACTTAAGCTGATGGGTGGCGAGTTCTTTAAGCAAATTGCTGTATGGCTTCTAAATAAGGGCCGATCGATGTTTAGAAGCTACCTACACGTGTCTGACGTGCCGTACGAGTCTCGGAGGTTAAGAGATGCGATTATGGATTATTTCATCGATAGCGACTTTAATTTTAATAATTCGTTGTACAACTGTGATCTTGTATATTATAGTTTAAAAATGTATTGATAATTCTGTTATTACTTAAATTACTTTACAAAGTCAGCGACCAAAATTTCACAAGCATTGTTAAATTATTCTGCAGACGCAATTAGTGTTACTAATGAATGTGAATTAGTCAATCGATACTTCATTCCGCTCATCACTAGTTCGGCTCACGTACGCTTTTCATATTTAATCGATAATCGATATTGTTATATTAGCATTATGCTTAACAATTGTGCATTGAGAATATTTATGGTATTAGTAGTGTCCCGGAGGCTCCGGACACATTTCAAGAAAATGAAAAGTGCGCTTGGCAGCGTCACATTTTTTTTATTAAGTTTTCATACGAAAATGAAATATTTCAACATTTCCGGAGGATTTTCCAAAATTTTTATGTCATACAAACCTTGTCCTGACATTGGTCGCTGTGTCAGCATGCTTTGACCGAATAATTGGAGAATATTAAATATGTTGTACCCCAAATATGCTATTTATTAGTTGGAATATACAGCCATACCCGAGAACAAATATTTATCTATCACATACATATCTGTCGCTCGGTCGACGTTGTCACTGCTAACTGTGCTATTTGACTTTATTAGAATTGTAAAATTATTTTTGCATTACTCTATGAGATTCCTCATTTCACAGTCGATAGTGGATTTATAAAATAACTTTCGATCTAAAAGCATTTATTTCAAAGTTTATAATAGAGTAATGAATGTACTAGTTTATCGCCCAGTGAAATGTGGAGAGTGATGTTTTTTTGCATGAAAGATGCGAGTTTCGGAGCCATTAAATGGCCCAATCAAATCTCTGATAAGAATAAGAGTATTAATATTCTGTATGTATATATTAAATGTGATATATTTGGGTACATCGAGTTTCACTTCTCTGATTCCTTTTGTATTGGGATTTTTTTCTATATAAATTAAACTGTAAAGGATTCAATGCAATATTATCAGCTCACTGCGGTTTATTGTATTTTCACGACCTAGAATATGTCATTGTCACGGTGTATAAAATAAAATAATCGTAAGTACCTGTTACAGTTTTAATAAACAATGTCCGCGGTGATGTAGGTTTAAAATCATATGTATGTTGATTTTTTTATCGTTTCACCATAAAAAATCTTTCGACTCATATCTTCAAAAGAAATGAAAAGATTAATTATAATTAATAAAGGTTATAATAAATTTTGATTAAAGTCGACAAGATTTCCAAACACTATATTTAATGGTTTAAGAAAAAATTTACACATATGATTGGTCCAGTCGTACTATAACATTAAATTTATCGGAGATCTTACAAATCTTTGAATATTATCCAGGTAAATGGTGTAATTTTCACAGTTTTCCACTATCAAACAGCTGAAAATAATTTCGGTGGCATTTAAATGTATCCACGTAGCCAGCCGCGCGGTCTGAGCTCCTATTATTGGGTTAATTGTCGCGGGATGTAGGCCGCCCTTCTGCAGCTAAGAGTGGAATGGTGTTTTAGCGTCTACGATACTCTGTGCTAAACGAATGAACCTGTTCGTTTATAGCTTCGAAACAACCTTTGAATAGCTCTTGCCGTTTAAAATTAAATAGTCGTTAGTACCAAGAAATCTATTAATATACGCTTATAGAGTAGATATTGATGCAGTTATCAAACGAAACTTATGTACATCTGGTTCCCAGTGTCTGTCTAGGTTGAAAATTGTAAGCCCATTTCCATCTGCAACTATTAATCCTAGTGCGGGGGTGTGAATGCGCTTGAACGTTAGTAAATCACAGTAATATTTTGTTTTGATATTGGAAATGTCTTTTCGTTCGCTCCAGTGTAAGGTCCGATTTCACGAAAATCAGAGAGTTGTGAAGATGTGATATTCAAACAAGGCTCAAAAGACGAAATTTACGAAAGCTGTAAGGTGCAAAAAGAATTATTCGAGCAAGTCAAAAACGAAAAAAGGTATGGTCGAAATAGTGAAAAAACAATTCAATTTAGTCAGATACAATTCGAGCCTATCGATCGATCGACAAAGACGATCGGGTTAAGGGTTTGCCCTGGAGCCTAACCTTTTTGAAAAAAGTTAGAACGACATTTTTCACAAGACATTTATATCTTGATGAATGATTTATGAAGTTGATTGTTCTTATTTTTTAGAATTCCACAGATTCATTTCCAATGTGGTCAATAGTCGTATGAGGCACGAAATCTGTGAATTTTTTTTATTATGTCGGGCATCAAAACTACGCTTGTTATTATTTTCGATCATACGAACGTAACTTGATAGGTATATCGTATGACACTAGATAAAATTACCAGAAAAAAGTTTTATTCGCACTGTCCCGCTTGCCGCTACAAAAAATCTTTTTGGTACCAAATGTATAATAGCGGAAAACTGCGGAATTCCTTTGACAATTGTAACATATTGAACCGATGACCTTTCTCGCATACCGTCAACAAGTCGTCTACGGGGTGATCTCATTGTGTATTCCGGACGAAACAAAACCAATATTATTAAACAGAAATGTCATATCAATTTGGTCCAGTCTCAATTTAAATTGATCGTTTATCATCCCGAAACAAGGCAGATTCGTTGCGTGTTATTGTGCAGAGCTTTTATAAGCGGTTTGGTATTTTGATGGATGGTCAAGTGGGCGTTTAATTTGTAATTTTTGAGATTGCATCGTGTGTTTTTCTCTGATTGTAATATCTCAGCATAAAACTTTGAATTAAAAAGAAAAAGGAACGTAAATGAAATGAAATAATATTTTATTCGAAGTTGGTTTTTACAAACACTTTTCGAACGTCAAATACGCCATCGCTTCAACAAATCCCTACCGTGAGTGGTCCAGGAAAGAAGAAGCGGCAAGAAACTCCCGAGGAGTTTTTTTTTCTTACTCACAATTACAGAACATACTGAAACTGGCTTAATATTAAACTCATGTCCAAGCAGTCTTATCATGAAAGTATTCATCAAGTTTGTAATAACCTTTCCACATAAGAATGCGTTTGACATGAGTTTTAAATTTATAATATGGCTTTTCTGTCAATTCTAATGGAATTTCATTATAAATATTTAGTCAATTTCATTATAAATTTGGAACAATCAGTTTAGCCTTATTCCTAGTATTAATATTGTGAACATTACTCTTCCTAAGAAAACTATCAGAGTATTTTTTAACGTACATAATAAAAAATATTTCATGATTGACTCTAGAAGAAAACTGGTAGCCGGTAGTAGCTGGCCAGAAGGGTAAGAATCCTAACACCACGGACGAAAACCTGCGGGATTAAACTAGGCGATACAGTATCCAGCGACCTTCGAAGGGTGGGAATGTTCGTAATGGATTCGTCCATTGTTCTGTAATTTGTGCCACGATCAAGGGAGATTGGCTTGGGCTCAAGGATGGATTAAACCCCTTGCACCGCTTTCTTGTAACGGAATAACTATAACAGTGGCAGTGGAATTTCTTTCTTACCTTCTTCTCATTTCCTAGCCGACAACGCATCGGTGATACCTTTGGTGTTACTAATGTCCATGGGCGACGGTGACCACTTACTGCAGGTGGCTCGTCTGCTCGTTTGTCGGTTTGCATAAAAAAAATTGAATTTTAAAATCTGTATGATATTTTTTATTACAATCTAAAATATTACAGAAAAGAAACAGCCGCCTTTCCATCAGTGATATCGTACAATTTCCATAGTACCTACGATATTTTCCGACCCTCGGCTAATCGAGATACCTTAATAAAATTATCCGGCCACTTAGGGGGTACGCGATGCTCCAATTGCATTACGTCTAATAGACCAGCGTCCGCCTACGACTAGTTCACTTTTCGGGGAAGTTTTTACAGTCGGTGACGGAGACAGCTTTAGATGAAGAATTTCATATTTCGCTTTGACTCTTTTGGATTTCGTATATGTTCTCCATAATGTTTTAAAAGGTGTATGCAGTCTACAATCCGCAGATAACCGAGTTCAATGGCGCTGTTACGGGTTGTGATGATGGATTAACATGAGAGCTCGATGTAGAGTACAAAAAGCAAATTAACCAGGAGAACATATTTCACAACTTTTCGTACAGTGATTTATACTTTTCCATTTGGTAAACAATTATTAAACCTTGTAAGTCAAGGTCGGGTCTATGCACCGCCCACGCAAAAGACATTCGTTGTTCGTGCTTAGAATAGGTAACTAACAGATCAGACAGAAGTTCTCATCTTCACGTTTCGCATTTGAACTGCATAATCACCTATTGCTAGAGGTTACGTTGCGTGCCGATTTGTAAATAGTTGCACTCAAAACTCTCTGATGCGTCTCGTGTTAAAAGTAGTTCGTAATGTATTGTTTTGCGTGGTAATCTAATTTGCAATAGTCGCCGATCACAATCTGTGATGGTAAATAAATATGGAATATGGAATATAAATATGGAAAAGTCTGTGTAAACTCTCTTGTTTGTATTTTCTTTAGTAATTTAGTATTATCTTTTGTATTCGTAATTTTTTAATTTTAAATATTGTGTATAACATGGAAATAAAAACTGTATTTCATAATGATTTAAATATGTTGACTTTTATTTGTTTTCTTAATTTTTTTATAGTGGTTTCAAACTTTTGACCGGTAGTGTATATAAGGAATATTAATGCCTACTACTGTTCACTGTATGTATTCTACATTTTAAAATAATTTATTATTAATATGTCAAAAAAGATTTAAATCCCATCTTTAAACAGAAATCTATTGCGAGTAGGTACTCTAACGTTGCGGTAATAATTTCTTAATACATTTTTAATGAATAGTTAAATGATATTGACGGGTTTATTTGAACTTACCTAAACCTAACCTAACCTAAAACTCGACTTTCTTATACCAAAATACATTATGTTCGTTTTTAAGTTTAATGCCCAATCGACGATATGTACAATAATATCAGATTTAACTCTTCAGAATCTTTGAATAATCATAAAAGGACTCGAGAACCAAACAAAACAGCGGTTAGATTCAATACCGACCAATTGATCTTCTGTATGTGTGTACGCTGTGGCGGTACTGTGTGCGTTCAGTCAGCTTTCGTGCATAACTAATTGAGGCGTGAAATAGAGCGTGCGGTTGCATCGTGAGGCGAAATGGTTCCAAACGTTACATGACTCGATGTCATACGGGTATTGCTGGTTTTTTGCGACCTGTCGTAATACCATCAGTTGCTGGCGTGCACCGGTTCGGTGTATACTATATATGCACATGCGCAACATTGTATGGTCGAAGAAGACACCACCTATTGTGCGTTATTATATCAACGTCCAATCGCATTTTTGTGTAACACGACGGTAATCAAGACATGCACAGAACACGACGATCGACGAATATTGCCGAAAGACAGTAGTAAAATGGATGCATTGTCACATACAGGGCACATGTTTAATTCGGATTGCTACTATTATTTATTTACCAGTCTAATAACGATAGATACACTATAACTTAAATCGATGAGTGTTAATGTGAAGTTGCGAACTGATTCTTTATATAGGGTAGGTACCCTAGGTACTAACGAAGGGTTCTTAAAAATTAAATATGTACCTATGTATAGTGCGAATATTACAAAATTATTATAATATTAAAAAATATATTTAAGTATTCTGTGCACATACCAAAAGATCGTATTGCATCGAAATTTACTGCGGAAGTTTAAAAGAACCAAATGCTGAAATAAAGAAAAATGGCGACATTATTTAGTACTAAGTAGTACACAGAAATTATATTCATAAATAATATATTGCTATTGTGAAATGAAGAAACAACGTAACGACATAATACTGACTCGTGTACATGCAACTAGCCTGCCACTTGCGTTGTATTGATACTATACTTTACTTATAATTACTTAGCAAGTGGTCACCGCCTTTCATGGACATCCGTTCCACCCGGGTTGTCAACCTGATGCCGTATTAAGATTCCCCTGTGTCGCGGCTGGTATGGGCAAACAAATATGACATCACAAAAACACCCATGAACCGAGGACAAACATTTATCTGTCACATGAACGAGCGGCCCCAAACGGGTATCGAACCCGAGAGCGCTGTACTGTCCGTGTTGTACAACTTTCAATCATTATCAAAGGCCCGTTTACAAAGTGTGTTGATAAGACGGATCGATTCTCGATGTAAAGGGTAAAGTTTGCCATAACAACGTTTCATTATATTGTTATCGATCGATGTTTGAACTAATTTAGGTAAACCCAGTAAGACACCTGCGTTTCCACGCAATCCAATACTTACTTACTTACAATCCAATACTTCCGTACGAGAAGCTCCAACCAGGTAGTGTAGGGTACACTGCTATACACGGAACTCTTCTCGTTATTAATTGGACCCGGAGAGTACTTGACCAACGTGTTATTAAGTTTTGCCGAACGATTGCGAGGTTGCTTAGGAACGTAATACTATTTATTGATATGGTAGCCTTTAGCATCAAAACCAAACTAATAAAATAATAAAAAATTGCTTTCCATTTTTATTTTTCAATTTTTACACAGCCAACAAACGGACGAACCGATCGGTTGACGGTAATTGGCGGCTGCTGCCCGTAGACCTAGTGTCAGCGTCGACGACGCGCTATTGCCTCTAGCATGTAAATAATATACAGCACTTCTTATTTTTCAAAATTCAAAAATAATTCATAATCATATAGGCATTCTGTAAATACACTTATGCATGTCATTTTTTTGCTTCTAGTAGAAGTTTTACGCTGCGGAAAACCGCCGCTGGTTGTGTCTAAACTCCAGCATAATGCCAAGCGGGATCCATTTTGTAATGATAAATCATTAGATGTAGTAATGTTATACTGTCTGTAAAATTCTACATATTTTTCACTATCAATAAATGATAGTCTATAATATTCTAAACTTTTTCTCATTTCAAAAATCATTTTGTTCCACCGCGGCTCTCGTTCTCCCGCCGATTGAAGTCTATTTTTGACTGACACCCTGATATAACCCGCGACCCCCGCCGTGTAGAGTAATTAAAGGCCGGAAGTTAATATTTTGGGGTTCTGTATGTTCCATGAAATAATATTAAAGATCCTTATAGAATCACTCTTATTCCTGCCTGTTTGTTTTGATTTTAGGAGCCAAATGTAAATTCAATATGTTTTGTGAAGTCATCGTGTGATGTACTACTACCTGCTCTTAAGTGATCAAGCTCTATTTGAGTGATAGAAATATATTTAATTATTAATTTTATTAACCATTTACCTTCTTATCCCTGAAACTGCTGAGCCTATACGAAACATATGACCTCACTTATCTGACAAATTGAACTAAATTAAATCCATAACCTTCTATTTACCTAAAATTTCTTTTATAAATGCATATTTGCATGATGTTCACTACGGAATGCCATTCACGCCCGTCCCTGTCGGACATGACGGATTTTTATTTCGTTCTCTACAATTTTAATCTATGATTTTTGTGTAAGGGTGCTTTGAACCGCCGGTATGATTAGTAGTACAAATTACATTTGAAACGGTTTTTGCTGCTGACAGCGATCTCCCCCGTTATGGTGTTGTTACGATTATGTTGTAGAACCCTTCGAGGTATGTTTCGATTCAGTGTATATTAGTGATTTTAAAAGGTATATGCTGAGGCTCACGCGACAGAGAACACAGCGCAGGCGGGAGGTGAGAAAGTAGAATTTTGTGTTTGAAATAGACAGAGATTCCTCTCTATCACCCACATCCCGTTGGTCCACTACTTACGGGACACCTGTATATATATACGTGATATGTACCTAAATGTTTGTCGTCGGGCCGTGAAAGTTCTTGATGTCCCTTCAATGCGAACAAATCGAATTGTTGTTGAAGTCGAGTGTTTTCGAGTTTAGCGGCATCTCGGAGAAAGGTGTTATAAGTTTCCGGTCAAAATCACCGCTGATTTTCAGTGCAGCCCTCCAAGTTATAGCAGTTCGAGTAGTGTTCTCGCCGTCCTTCCTCGGACACCGTTATGCATCAACCAGCGTGTTTAGCAGCAGATAGAATATTAATGAGTGTAGTCAAAGTGTCGAGACGCATTTCCTCTCTCCTGTTTCGATTTAATCCTTCCTGTTTGGAAACGTACCGACGTTTGTTGACAGGCGAGATGCAATGTTTAATTATTAAATACCTGTCCTCTTACTACGTTTATATGCTTAATTGATTTTACCAGCGACTTCGTCTGCAAGAATTTAATAATTTTCGCTAAGGTATCCCGGCTATGTGCGGTTGCGGTGGCGCAGTGCAGCGGTAAAATTGTGATGTACACAAATATTTAAAAGTTATATCTAACAGTGTGTATCGGTTTGGTTGTTATTGTGTGATATTATGACAGCAAAATCCCAAAAATATACACACGTATGGCATGTGGCTTCGAACCCTGTTTATCCTGTGCAAGGACGACGTGTAAACCAATTGACTTATATAGCAGAGTTTATATAGCTTTTGTTTTATGCAGCAACGAGTTGCCCGTTTGCTTCTTACCGTACGACTGTTAATGTAGGAATACCTACTTGATTTCGCAAAAATTTGTTTCTTCACTGCTCCTAATTCCCGGCGTAATATTAAAGTTAAAACTAAAAAACATTACGTACTAGAAGCGATTGAGAAGCGATTCCAGGAACAAAATCAAAGTATGTTTATTACACACTAAATAGTTTTCGATGTGGTTATGACTCTGGGATTTGTGACCCAGATGTAACATAAACATACGGTTGATTAATACGCGGTACTGTTTATTGTTAGCTGTTGCAGAGATGATAAATGCCCAGCTTGCAAAACGAGCGGTCCTAGGTTTGGTCCTCGGCCTTGGTAAAACGTTTTAAATCCATCGTTGAGTACGCATCAACACGTTTTGTTCACGGTGCATTCTGTTAACTTACAAAGCAATAGAACGAGTTTCATACGTTAAAATTCGATTGCGTCTGTGGTAAGATTCTTTACATGCTTGTCAAGCTACCCTTATTCTAAAATCAACCGTTAAATGTTTCATTGATTCCTGTACGTAGCTGGCATCAGGCTAGCGACAATCCTTTTGTTTTGGATATGTATAGACGTTGGTGACCATACTATCACGTTGCCCGTATTTTTATTTGCTGGATATATATTGCAATATTTAAATAGACAAACAGGACACAATCACAAACCCGGATTAGGCCTCTTGTACTGTTTCCCTGTAGTTTGGGCCTAAAATAAAAGCTACGGTGTCCCCTGTCTGTCGTAAAAGGCGTTTAAAAGGATACTTCCGGGGTTGCGGACGGGAGGAGTAGGAGCTCGAATCGTCCGGTTAGCGATCTCGGGAAGGCCGACGGTATGTGTGGCCACGTACTGTCGTTAAGATTGGATGGTGCGGGACGGGACATGTCCTCCCGGGCAGAACCCGACAGGGGCACCGCGCTCAGAGGACTCCAGTTGCGTTCCTATGGAGATCCCGAAGTCCTCTACGTCGCCCGCACTGCACTGGGTACCTTTTGAAGGTTTCCTCCTAGAGAACAAAAAAGGTCTCTTAAACTGCAAAAGATATGCTGAGGAGTTCCTTTCACCATTTCGTCTCCTCACTGTTAAAGCACTTTTTCGAAACGGCAATAAAAGCAAAAAATTGCATGCACAAGTGTATTTACAAAATACCTAAATAATTGAACTATTAGCCAAAAATGAAGTATAAGTAAACAATAAAATGTTAACGAAAAAGATTGAACCTTGGCAAATTATAAAAAGCATTGAAAAAAAGCCTCTTTATAGGTAGGGAGGAGAAGGGAGGGCATCCCTTTTGAAGCTCTTTAATCCTAGAGGGGAAAGGCTTCGGGATAAGCTTCTAAATGTTCCCCAATTACCATTCAGTCTGACGATAGAGCGATAAGCGAAGAATGGTATTATTTTCGTATAGTTGTGATGACTTCATGAACCATATGCGGCAAACTACAACACCATTAAACGTGTATAGTGTAAGTCTTATTTTATGTAGCTACTTCTATAGATGTACTATGACCGAATAAATGTTTCTTCTTCTTCTTCTTTATTATAATTGAGATGGTCTGGTACGCAATCGACGATAGACTTGTAAACAGTAATACCAAAGGCATCACCGTAGTGTTATCGACCGAATAGGAAGCGGGGGTCCCGCGTTGTTCAATAACGGTTTCAGGGCTGTTCGGTATAGACCAATTTTAGAAGCAGCTGCGACCCGCGTTGTTAAATCTGCAGTTAAGGTAATTTAACGTGCCACGGTCGACCCGGCAGCGCGTCGAAGCATCTGTCGTGTGATCACTCCGCCGTTCCACCGGCCGGTATAGTCATTCGCGTATGGTGAAGTGTGTCCTTTAGGTCCTGTCGTCTCCCGTCTACGATCTTGTAAATCCTTATCCGTCCGTTCTTTGTTTGTAGCTCAGTTATTGATTGATCGCACACTTCGTACGAACTTTGTTTACGGGGAGGTTACGTTGAACTGTAGTCACGATGGCTGGCATAACTTTTTACTCTGTCTATTCAAATTAAATGAAATATATTTATTCATTTCTTATGATCTACAAAACAATAATAGAACAAAGGCGGACTTAATGCTATAAGCATTCTCTGCCAGTCAACCTTCAGGCAAAGTTGAATAGTGACGAAGGAGGTGCGGTGAAATAAAAAATAGGTACTTATAATATACTACATATAAATACTGTTTTTATACAAATAACATTAATATAATAATATAGTATAAATAATTATGCATTTACTCATACCTATAAAAATACATAGAGAATGTAATTGTGGTAAATCTAGTTATCATGAAGGGATTCGCGATGTATTCTCTTGCATTTCAATCTAGTGGCTGGTTTTAGTGAATTAGTAAAAATTAAATTTTTGTTTTAGTTTTTGAAACGGCTGGTCGGATCATCTTCTGTTTTACAACATATCCAATAACGAACATAGGTATTGTTGGGGTTAAAGTGGTTGCCTCGGTGCCCAGCGACATGTAACAAAAATACGGATCGTTTTGGCTCGTTCAACGGTACAATCTGTACCGAAATATATTATACGTGTTAGATGTTCATTAAAAATATGAGTACAAATACATTTACCAAGCTCCATTAGCTCGGCCCCACCGTGAACCATAATCCATTATTGCCGCGGGTCGTTCACTGTACAAATTAGAAGCAAGTTTTTGCTTTACACATTATCGGTGCGAACTCTTGAGGCGAGTTCATATAAAATAGCAAATTACGTTGGCAATTTTAACTGAGTAAAAATTGTTGCTCGGCATTCTTCGACAAGCGCTCATCCTTGTATCCTATTTGTATGTAACCCAACAGTTCTTCGGTACAGTAACGTAATGCTGGTTGTTTTTCAAGAAGGAATTAGTGAAAAACAATTACTCGTGTACCCAATTAATGAATCCGTTAGATAACAAATGATGCGTGTTAATTTAACCGACACAATAACATGTTTCAGCCTTCGTGTTTAGAACAACTTTATAGTATTATTACTCTCTAAACTGTTTTAAAATAAGGTACAAAAATTGATACGTGATTTACCTATTGGTATTTTTAAGCGATGCGTTAAAGCTCAGCTTTACCTAAAAGGATATCATGGTAAAGATGAATATATTAATGACAAGGACGCTTAGAAATAACAGTGCCGCAACCGATACGGCGCAGGTTAAAACTCAGTTTGTAATCGCCACATGGTGTTATAAAAAATATACCGAGGAGTTTCTTTCACAATGTTAAGACACCTTTTCGAAACTGTAGTACTAGCAAAAAATTACGTGCATAAGTAAGTATATTTACAAAAAATATCTAAATTATAAAACGATTTTTGAATTTACTGCAGACTGCACAGGTAAATACACTTCACATACAGGGATAAAGGTCTTTTTCGAATACCCAACGTATTTGTTTCCCGATATACGCCCGATTAATCCAATACTGATCCGAGTTAACGTGTTTGTTAAAAAAATAAAAGTATTCGTTAGGCTGTGTCTGGTGGTAACAGTCTGGTCGCGCCTCTAGCGTGATTGTGTTCACGGAAACTTAAAGAGCCCAAAGTACTGCTCTTGTGGAATATGGTTGATCATAGAGTTGGCGTGACCTCATCTTCTTCATTTTATTCTGTACGCGGTTTGCAAGCATTTGCGTAACCGGTTTCTCGTGATTCATAAGTAAACTAAATATGTGACCGAGATCCTGTTAGTTTATCTGTTGATGGGCAATGATAAGTGATAACTGCTGATTTTAGTTGTCCTTTTTTCATCGGGTGTATTCAGCATTGTAATCACTTGTAGGGGTTGACTTTGGACGCAACCCTGGAACCCCGTATCCTTTTACTATCGCCCCCGATGTTGCTTTTCAGAATCATGATACCAGCACTTAGCACGTATTCATAATATAACTATATTGAAGACGGATGCTACTAACAGACAGAACAATTATCTAATAGATGTTCAGGCCACCTGCAGCGCGTCTATTTTTGAACGTATGCGACTGACTAGAAGGTCACAGGGACCTTTTATGATTTAACTCACGTTTGTTTAGCCACACATGACTTTACTTACGGCGTGACCTTTAGTACTGTGTCACAATCGCTTTTATACGTAAAGCGACTATGTAAAGGATAATTCAGATCTAAATTTCCTTGTCTGGAAAAGAAGGATAAAGGTTGTTACATTCACATCTCAACTTCCCTCTCACTCTTAAGGGCCACTTGACTCCGTGTAGCGACGTGCTGTTAGGGTTGTCAACGATCCCAAACTCTCAGGTGGGCTAGAGGAGTTGTAGATATAGACTTCCTCTGTGTTTTCTATCTAGTGTCTAATGGTGAATACTCTGAGGGACTATAAAACTCAGTGCAACCAACTACTTTTCTTCTCCGCACAAGTGAAGATTTCTCCACACCTCCTTAATACGTGGCCACTCCATAGTTCTCTTACCGCGTTCCTTCTCGCCACTAACCTGCGGGTTATGGAATGGGGGTTCTTTGAAAAGAACGCTTAACAAATCTTTCAGCTCTCTATTATAACGCAAAAGCGGATTATTTTATTTGTGTAAAATGTATGTATAAATATGTAAAGGCATGTTTTTCATATATATGTTTTTTGTTTGCTTACAGACAAGTGCGCCGATTTGGGAGGAGTTCATATCAAAGGCGACGAAACTCCACTCCGCTTTGAAGTAAGTAAAGCTTATGTGTTACTGTTTATAACACCGTGGCCTAATATACTCATGTACCACTGCGGGGCACGGATCTCACTCCTTAGCCGGTTTAAAGTGCACAGTCCACTATAACGTGAAACGCTTGTGCATCGAAAATTTTATATCCAGAACATTACGAAGATAATTTAAGCTTATTCGCGATATTTGTCTTCGTCGATACACGTGATAACCAATTAATTAATTGACAATACGTAGATTTTTTAAAGTTATAAATAAATTCAAGCCGCGGTTCTCGAGGACAAACGGTGAAATGTCGACCTCTTCAATGAACAATGTCGGTTGAATAAAAAGCACCAAACGGTATTAAACAGTGCCAACGGGCGGAATCAATCTGCACCGGCGCGTTGCGGCAATTGTCGGTTAACGAGCGCGATTGTCGCGAACAATCGCGTCTTCGAGAACACGCTTCGGGGAGCCAAGTTCAACTCGTGTTCGCTTGACGGGAACGACATAGAGAAACGGTTCGCTTAGGCCCTCCGACTACGAGTCCTGAATCTGCAGTAGGCTGGCGATGGCGAGGGAATCTCTTATATAATGTTCGAATGTTCTCGTCCTTGATACGAAATTGGTCGTATATTATTCCATGCCTGCTGATTTTGCACGGTAAGTGTAATCGGAAATGTTTATTGAACTTCTTTGAATAAATAAATAAACCTAAGTTGTAAAAAGGCACGCTCGATCAGTACTTATTTCGATGTAGAAGTACGTGTGGTCAAGTCTGAATCGGATTCGCGTGTGACAGATTTCCTTCCGTACGGTGAATGTATCCAGGGATATTTTTTATTTTCTATAGACATTTATGATTTTAGGACCGAGTGTCCCTCACGTGTCACATGCTACACTTTCAGAAATTATTTAGCAGTACCGTTACTTTTTTTCTTCTTTAGTTACCGTTACCCTAAAATATTACACATATTTATTACAATAAAATATATACATAAACCTTGCCTCAGTGCAAGAAACTAGATAGATATATTTTTATATATTGGTCCATAAAGCCCACTACCAAACTTTATATGTATGGCAAATTTTACATTGCCTTAAATAATGCGAGTTACTCGAGGTTAAATAGTCACTGCCGCCTATGGACGCTACTAACATCAGTACGTCATTGATCAACGTGATGCCCGTAAAGATGAAAACGAAAATACTCTTATATATCTTTCAAACACTGCAACTCAAGACGCGTGACCTAGGCGCCATGTACTACACGAGCATTGTTAATTTATCCATACGTATCCATACGTAGTGAACGTACCGCCTGTAGGACCACACGGATTGCGTCGTCTTTCGTTGTGCGCACTGCAAAGAACTGGAATAACTTGCCCGCCTCGGTGTTCCCGATTACTTACGCTCTTAAAGAGGAAAATTAATAGGCTTTTATAAGTTAGTGAATTCAACATCTTAGACTTCATCACCACTTACCATCAGGTGGGATTTTTTAACATTAACGCATAAACTTATCGTATGTAAAAAAATCTAATCCGTTGGATAGCAGGATGCACCTCGAGTAAGAAAACTGTTTTGAACTCGAAGATGTTTCGTTGCACATATAAACCAAATTCAAATATATCCGTATATATCTTACCTGTACCTATAATATAATTCATTATGAAAATTTGATTTATTATTAAGGCTTATAATGATGATTTGCGTAGTAAAGCCGAAGTGCCCTAAGAGGCGAAGCGCCTACACTAAACAGACTAGCAAAACGCGTAACCGTTCCATTGCATGATAATAATATATAAAATATGATAGCGCAGTAGATTGGAAATTCAGCTTCCCAGTTCGACAGACTCGGGTTTTATAGTGCTTGCAGTATTTTAGAACTAATTTTATTTTGTTCATACAACTTTAATAAAGAAAAAACATCGTGCGAAAACTAGCCTTATTGGTTCTTAACCGACATCAGAAAATTGTTACGTTGTGCGATAAATAGTTACGATTTTATTAATTTCAAGACCTATTTTACGTTTCAGATCTGCGCTTGTCGCGATCGCAGCTTTCCTGGACGCCTTTCAGAAGATCGCTGACGCTGCAACAAATGCACGAGGTGAGTTTAGTATGTTTGACTTGGTTCTAATAACCATCTGTTTTGCAACTATAATATTGCCTTTAAAATTCCGAAATACGATGAAAAAAGGAACCTTTTTTCTAAATGTGTATACGTTGTCACCGTCAATAATGTCTGATTTTCTCAGAATTTGTCCGATCAATATATCACTATCGCTGCGATCTATCACGTCTACGCTGGTCATATTCTATTCCTAAACGCGCCTTGGTAAGTGTGAGCGTGGAATACCTGCACTTTAAAGATGGAAACATTGACATTACGGAATACTTAATCAAGCGCCTGTAGAGTGAGATTAGCAAAAGTCATATGCATCGTATTAGTGTGTTCCTAAAATTTGTGTATGAATTTATGTAATGGTGTCGAAACAAACTATTTGCAGTGTGTAATTTTACCCACGATGCGTCGTGTCTGTCCATCGGGTCCGTTTTGATGCTTTTATTCTGCAGCACCAACGAATGATTACTGATCAAGAATGTTAAAACACTTACATGCTTACTCACACACACAAACTAGGTATTAGTGCGACACGGGCTGCATAAATATACACAATTCCGACATCGCTAACTTCTAACACCCGAAAAATAAACATTAATATCTGTCATACAAATGATTTATCTTTTTAATTGTGTGATGTTTACTGCAGAAAGGCTCGATATAGTATCTGCTCGTATGTTAGAACGCAGAACGTTCGAGTTACGTAACTTGAGACGAATAAAGAGGATATTGCAATTACAATCAGTACCAACAAAAGGACGTCTTCTATAATCCTTGCGAAGTATCGGCACGGGGAAGCCGCACCTAGATCTACTACGTCATGACACGTTAATGTGATTATACCTATTGAGAAAAACCTGGTATACATATGAGCTTGGCGGTTAAGCAGCCATGATGTTGACATTTCGAACTGAGAACCAGTTGGCGTGTGTCGAAGTTCACACGAGCCGGCGTAGAATATTACATAATACGAATATTATGATTATGATTGTAAATGTATTGTGATTATAATACGATGTATCGAATATCGATCCGCTCAGGGCTGTTATGTATTACGTAGACATAACCCTATAAGGGCGTACTGAAATAAAAGTCAGTTATACAAACTACATTTTTATCCTAAAAATCTTAAAAATAAATACAAAACAAAATTAATATATTTTTTAAATAAATTTCCTTCATGCTTATTTATATTACTTACAAAACAAATATCGATTATTTAATTAAAACTATTATTCATAAACGCGCCGACTGTACTGTACTGTGTTGTAATGTACAAGTGAGTAACCTTAATGAAACTCAAAACGTACAGCTTGACCATCGATTATCACAAATTTCGGTGTAGCCCGCAAAATTGTAAACATAAGTATGTCAACAAGAAACATGAGGTACATTTTAGCCGACCTTTCCCGTGTGTGAACTGTGAATAGAGCTGTGGACCGGATCGCAGGTCAGCTTCAGTCGCTGCACGAAACACTTAATCGCCGACGGTACTCAAACGTGGTTGCCAGCTACCACCAACTGCGGCGGAGCTCTTTCAGATTTCGACCGTGAAATGTTTAACGGGTTCGGGCAGCAGCGTCGTCGTGCCGGTGATGCCTGTGGTGTTGCTGACATTCATGAGCAACAATGACCAGGGAACATGAGGCAGGTGGCCTGCTCGTTTGTCGACAGCAAGGAACACGGGTGCAATCAGCAGAAGCAAAGAAATTTTCAATTGTGCGGCCTACATCGGACCACGTTATTGGTACAATGAAAATCTTCCTTTTGCTCGGCCGATGGTCGCCGCTTGACATAATGCATAATCATTACTAATTTACACTTCGAGCAAACGTACCCAACGTTTAAACGTCCATTCAAATCCCACATTCATGGTTTATACAGATAATAAGAATTGTAAATCTGTATTTTTTTTTCATATTTTTAAATGGTATTTTATATTACCGATGTAGTAGAGGTCAAAACAATTTTTATTTTTGTCTGCCTGTCTAACCAGGTATCACATTAGAATCACTGAACAAATTTGGACGATACATGACATTGTAGTAACTTATATTATCTGTCATAATCTAGGATACTTTTCATCTAGGGGTATGGATCTGTTTCCGCGGCATCGGATGGATGTTTGATTAAAAGCGATTCGTGGACGATTGTCAGTGTAACGTGAAGGCATAGTACGTCATTGACCGGCATAATACAAGTAGGTACATGGGGACGTGAATAATTTTATTACATCTCATATTCCATCTTAACGCACTGAGACAAATATAATTATTAGTTGTTGATATTATACATATTTTTTATGTATTACCCTGTATCTCGAATGTAATTTAGAATTCGAATGCGCACTCACACGCGCACACAGTCACGCACACATACACACGCGCGCGCGCACACGCACGCACACGCAAGCACGCACGCACACACACATACGTTTAGGAAAGACGGTCAATGGATATTAGACACATTAGGCATTGAAATAACCTTCTGGTTGAACTCTTTGCTTTGCGTCTATTCCATATTCCGATTCGCCGTTGCTTTCGAGTGCAAATCTTACTCTATCAAATAATCAGTTTACTATGATTATATCATTTTCAATGCACGATTAATATAACTTAAACATAGGCAAAATAAAAACTTTGGTGAAGTAAGCAAGAAAATACGGTTCGCTTAGAATATTGTCCGTTTTCTCTTATTTGTACGTAGCTATCTATGTGGGCGACGCAAATTTGTGTGTCATCGGAGCTTGCGAGACTAGCGTGGGATACACTAAAGGTGCATGCAGAAATTTTGGCAAGCACTGTGCATATGTAGGTGTGAACGGCGTGTGTCATTGCCTTTCGTCGTCGCTCATCGTCTTTTTAATCCAGTCGATGTAATTGTAGACGTACGTATACACGCCCGGGCGGTCCTTCGCGCCGCACTTCTCACTGCCGGAGGACACGATCCCGACGAGAATATACCTGTTCATATTCATCGGGTCCTCATACATCAGCGGACCCCCCGAGTCGCCCCTGCAGCTGTCCTTGCCCTCCTCGCCGCCCGCGCATATGATCTGGGTCTGCGACAGGTGACTGTACAGTTCGTCGCATACGTCCATCGTTACAAAGGGCACGAACACAGACCGCTTTACTTCACTGTTAATGTACTCGTTGTCGCTGCCCCAACCGGCGACCGTGAACCTAGTGCTGACGGTGAAGTACGTGTTCCTGTAGTCTATCGTGGGCAGGCAGATGGGTTTGATGAAATCTGAGAAGAGAACCGGTATCGGGCTGTAGTGAAGTGTTGTTTGAAATGAAAGAGGGATGCAGCAGGCAATTTCGTTGTGATTGCAACTAAACACGTCAATGTAGGCGAGCTGTTATTGATGTTTCGCCTTGCGAAAGATTTTTCTTTTGATTACAAGTCGGAACTTATATTTTTATGAAAAATAAATGTTTATTCATGGGTCTTTCTTATTTATCACTTTTAACAGTGATTGCCTGTGCCGGCTACGATACTCGAGGGGATGTGTTATGTTTTATTACTTTGAAAACAAACTTTGAAGTGAAATCGGTGCGTTAAGAAGCATGAATTTTTAGTTTTCTATATCTAGGTTACTTAAAAATATTTTAAGTTAAATACTGATGGTGTTCTAGACGTCGCCGATGATAACTAAACATTTAATCATAATTAAGAAGCGTACTTGGACGTTCGACTAAAACTTTGTCCTGTACACAGTTTAATTCCGCGTTAAGTTTAATTTGGTATTGTACCTCCATATTCAACTGGTTGTGTCATTTTGATGAGACCGATATCGTTTATGCTGGTCTGGAAAACGTGCTCCGGGTGTCGCACCGTCCACTGCACACCCATTATTTGGACGGTGATGTAATCCTTACCACCGCCGTTCACGTCCACTTCGTCGGTAGGTTCTGACGTAATGTTGTACTCTGATAGACGCACTTTGTTCCTGGAATTGAAAAAGATGCGTTTTGATGCATTTTATTCCATTTTGAAGCATTGTACGATCATGCCGTTCATGATGATGAAATGCACCATACAAACTCCATTATCATACTCCGGCATACCCATGCAGATTAGATGAGAAGCCAGTTATGTGTCGGAAGCTCTTGTGCTGTCCAAAGCCCTTTGACAGACATAATTGCCGTTTGATTTTTGGCGGTAACAATTTGAACCTACGATCGGGTAACGGTGAAGAATTTATGATGACGGTAATGAAGTAACGGTAATTTATGATGACGCAAGCCGTCTCGTGGTAGATGTTATTATTACTTACGGTGACGTGTATAAACAATGAGCGGCGGTTAACACGTGTGACTTCGAGATGAGACTTCCCCCGCACTTGAACCGTCTGGGTTCGTCGTATTCCAGAAGCGCCAGCCATGGGTACTCGTCAATTTCCGTTGCGTTACCACCTGTTGGATTTTTTGATCATTTAAAAAATTATGGCATGATACTCTTCATGGTATTAAGGTTTCTTCGCATATGATACGATACCTTGACTTTGAGTACTGCTAAAGATGATGGCATATTTAAATACAGCTATTTATGTGATCATTTAGCTTGGGCAATCCACATCGCTCATAAAGTGTGACTTTGTCTGGGTCCCGAGGTCCTGTTAAAAGCATCTTGAGTAACTCTGAAGTTATGTAATTTGTCTGCCCCAGTTAACTTTTTTGATGACATTTATATTCACTTACAATATTATGGCATCAAATAACACTTTAGTGTGTTCTGGGCTAAATGGTTTTTCCACGGTTTTGTCAACTCGTGAGCCAGTGTACCATGTAGATACCATAGCTAGGCCTTCATCTTTGGGTGTAATCTGTCTATGCTTAATTTCGGTTTGGACTGTCTTAGTCAATAAATTCAAATTTCGGATTGCAGTAACCACTTAGGAATATCAGTTATTCATATGTCATAAATAATCGTTATTGATATTATTCCCATAACTTTTAAAGTTTGCCCGTCATAACTTTTAAAATTATTGTAATTTTTTTTAACGTTTACACACACCCCCGCCAACTGTCACTACCAACTGCGCTATGGGGTCGTCATGTAAGACCGCGTTCAAACTGTTCGGATTCAGCCAGTGTTATCCTGTTATAATCATATAAGTATTAGGTAAGTACAATTGACTTCAACTCACCAACAATTCTCTGCGCACTGTTGGCGTCCACGCCGCATGATTCTGTAAGTTCCTGCGACTTTTTCCACTCTTCGTACCACATTTGTACTTTCTCTTGGTCTGTCACCTGTGGCACATTCAATGTCAAAGGTGGCGGCAACGGATTCTGGATCCTATTATCAACACCATCGGGGCCCGGTGCTGATGCTTCGGTGGTACGTGTGATGGAAATCGTCGACTCGGGGTACATGACTGGTTTCGCCACCACTTTGTCCCATTCCGATCTTGGGGGACAGCACACCTGGAATTATTCAATTAGTTGTGTTAAAGTTATAAGTTTGTGTAATTAATAGTTGAATATTTCCCTAGCCATTAATTTCCAGTTTCTAAGGGTCCACATGAAACTAAACAGCGAAACGCACCGATCTTGCCATCAAAACTGTTGCATAATATTAAACGCTTAGCGCTTATAATCGACGCGTAAGGAAAAATTACATGCATTGTCTATTGTCTACCTCAGAGAGTGTACGTTCATAGACTAAGGTTCATTCGAATGTAAGGCGTATTGTTTTTCGCAGTGAACCCACAATTGTCCATATACCTTGTTGTCTATATGTTACCTTGAGTTTCGGCCCCCTATTGCCGCACGAGGCCACGGACTGGCGGATGAAATTGTCCATATACCTTGTTGTCTATATGTTACCTTGAGTTTCGGCCCCCTACTGCCGCACGAGGCCACGGACTGGCGGAAGAAATTGTCCATATACCTTGTTATCTAAATGTTACCTTGAGTTTCAGCCCCCTACTGCCGCACGAGACCACGGACTGGCGGAAGAAATTGTCCATATACCTTGTTGTCTACATGTTACCTTGAGTTTCGGCATCCTACTGCCGCACGAGGCCACGGACGGAAGAAATTGTCCATATACCTTGTTGTCTACATGTTACCTTGAGTTTCGGCCCCCTACTGCCACACGAGGCCACGGACTGGCGGAAGAAATTGTCCATATACTTTGTTGTCTACATGTTACCTTGAGTTTCGGCCCTCTACTGCCGCACGAGGCCACGGACTGGCGGAAGAAATTGTCCATATACCTTGTTGTCTACATGTTACCTTGAGTTTCGGCCCCCTACTGCCGCACGAGGCCACGGACTGGTGGAAGAAATTGTCCATATACCTTGTTGTCTACATGTTACCTTGAGTTTCGGCCCCCTACTGCCGCACGAGGCCACGGACTGGCGGAAGAAATTGTCCATATACCTTGTTGTCTACATGTTACCTTGAGTTTCGGCCCCCTACTGCCGCACGAGGCCATGGATTGGCGGAAGAAATTGTCCATATACCTTGTTGTCTACATGTTACCTTGAGTTTCGGCCCCCTACTGCCGCACGAGGCCACGGACTGGCGGAAGAATGTCTCCTCCTCGGCAGTCTTCGGCCTCTTCTTGTCCAGCTCGTACATCGGGTTGCATTTGTTCAACACTGTACAGACGCCGGCGTCCGCGTTAGGTATCTTGCATACTTTTCCTGGAACTGAGAGGCGCCAGTCTATCATAAATTTGTATGTATAGAATTTTACTGTTAGTCGATTAAGTGCGGTTGTTAGTATTTAAGACCCAAAAATATTCCATCATGCTGAATTCAAAGGATTAAGACCTTTGCCCACCGTGCTGGTTGATTGCGAATAATGGGCAGGTTAGTTATCTATTATCATATGAATCTTTTTATACTATTATTAAGAGTGTAACGGGACCTAATCATTACATATTTTTTGCTTTCTATCTTTATGTTACGGCATCGCGCGAATACCACTCAATAGATTATGATAATATTTATTTTTTATACTTCATGTAACGATATGTCTAGAATCCACTCTAACCACCAGTCCAATGGATCTATTTCCGAGGAACAGAAAGCAAAAATTTAGTAGAACGAATCCTTTAAAGAATTGTACGACGATGTGTGTGTCGTGTTGATTTGAGACGATCAAGTACATTGCATCCATAAAGCCTTATATACATTAGTAACGATTTCCTTATTCGTAATTAGTTGTGAAGCAAAGTCAGCATGCACTGCTAGCTAAAATTATTATATCCGTCGCGAAATTATTCAACGATTCTCTTGGTAATCGTGCAACTTTTGCAGACAAATACGCGTCATTTGTCGTAATAGAGTTGGTTAATATGGTAATTGTATTTAATACCTATCGCGGCGTGGCGCTCGGGACATCGTTCGTCATATTTTGCGCGCGCTACATAAACGTGACATTAAGGTCCGAACAGATATTGAACTACTGTGTAATATGTCTTTACCTATGAGATTGACATTCTATATAAAAAAAGAAAACTTGTTTTTTTTTTAAAACAACATTAGAAGTATGCACTAATTTTAAAGATGCTCTTGTGCCATTTTTGAATTTTAAACATACTTCAGATATGTCAGTCCAAATTTGCTTGTATTGATAGTTTGTAATTTCACTCATAAGACTTTTATATTGACGTTAAACATAAGTAT
>PDGT01000095.1:144336-159148 GCA_003671415.1 Megathymus violae | reverse complement strand
CGATTCATCGAGTCAAGTGGCTGAAAATCTGGCCAGTCGAATGGGTGCCCGCGAATAAGTTCTTTGGCACGGTGAGCCAGCATGTGGTCGCGATTGTTGTCAGATAGCAGCAACTAAACGTACGTTCGGGGGTCATCGGGTGTCGTGAGAGCTTCTGACATTCGGTTCGGCCGGTAACCCCTCGACCGATCCACTGTTATCGATAATTTCACCACAGTTACGAAATAATGACTAATTTAATAAAAATCATCTGTGATGAGTAAGAAACACATTGGGTGACTATGTCCGTAATCTACCTAACAAGTTTTGACATGCTTGAAATTTAAAATTGAAACGCACCTATAATACATAGATGTTTTATAAAGTTAAGTTATTTGAAAACCGTTTGCTCTATTAAAAAAAATAACAATGTCTCATCCATTCTGCTACGACGCTTCTTGCCCTTTTTATTTAAAACAATATTTGGCTTAACGAAACAATTAAGTTTACAGCGGTCACAGTCAGCCTTAAGAAACTCGGCTGTATCTCGTTAAATGATTTTCGGGTGGTTCCCTGGTTTCAAAAGGAATAAAATCAACCTTAAAGATGACCAAAGAAGCGCCACTCCGCAAACAGCAGTAACTGTAGACAATGTGTGGACTGCGGGGGCGTCGGTCTGAGGAGATCCACGAATCACACAGGTATACGGACCCCGGGTAGTTCTCAGGAATTAATTCGAGGAGCGTTGATACTATTATATATCTTGGAGTGAAGCAGCTTTGTCGTCGTTGGATTCCTTGTTTGCCGTACGAAAGCTAAATCCGGGCTCGTGTGGATTGGTTTTGGAAGTTTCGAAGTCTTTTCAGAAGGACGGCTACAGACTAAATACAAAAGGCCTTGCAACGTTGGAAAAAAAATGTTGGCTAGTTTCTTGTTGCGTAGTGAAAATTTATCAAAGGCAGATATAGAAAATTGTAAGTAAGTCAACTCGGAATGATAGATTATTAGTGTAGCATTACCCGAAGCTTTTCAAGATGTGCGGGAGGGAAGACCAAAGACGGGGGTTCGGGGAATCATGCTGCATCACGATAAGGGTCGTCGCACACGTGGACGTTCCTTAGAACAAAAGCCCTTATTGAGGAATCTGGTGTCGAAACTCTAACTCTGGCCTGACCTAGCTATCTATGATTTCTTTTTGGTCCCATTAGTGTAAGAAAAAATAAAAGGAAATGATATCTTTGAGTGTCGGAGACGCCGTGGCTGCCTACGTAATAGTGTTTTCTCACCTGTCAGATCTCAAACTAGCGAAACTGCTTACAAACAGATTTCGACAAATGGATCTCTGTGCAGAGCATGGAGGAGAGTATTTTGTAAAGATGTACAATGAATAGTAATAATATTTGCTCTTTATCTGACGACAAATATGTACATTTCGTTATTTTCCCTGATCATATGTAATGCCACATAATTTGTTCCACTCTATATATGTATAAAACTGAACATAATTGTAGACTGATCTGGAAACTGAGGTTAATAATATCAAGTGCTTCCTGCTCATTTAAATTCTCAGTCCTAATGTTACATGGATATTGTTTTTAAACGTAGGTATTGTGCTGGTAGGTATTGTCATCATTGTGGCCACTGAAGTTTAACATTTTGTACTTTCAGGTAAAATTTTATTTGCTGTACATACTGACAAATAAAAATTTTGCTTGGTGATAGGGCTTCGCGTGAGGATTATATTATTAGTAATATAATAAAATCTTTAATATTATTATTGTTATTATTATCCTTCCGTGAAGCCTGCCTGGCTAGCTACCACCCTCCTGCTCGAGTCAGCCGCCGAACGACTCGTCGTGTTCCGGCTGGGGGCTTGAGAGCCAGTACTTACTTTCTCTATTCTATTTCCTGGCCGACAACGCATCAGTGATACCTTTGGTCTTGCTGATGTCCACAGGCGACGGTGACCACTTACCACCAGGTGGCTCGTCTGCTCGTTTGTCGGCCATTAACATAAAAAAGCGGGGTGCCTCATTTTAATAACGCACACACACACAGAAACGCACTAATGTACGTACACTAACAGGGTTTAAAAATCATACCGTATCTGGAAACTCTTCGATTTAAATTTCTAATGTAAAAGCAATTTGACAACTCTAGATGATGTTAGGAATAGGAAAAAAAAGTTCGCAATTAAATTACGTTAAAAATATGTATTTTTATCGTTTTACATATAATTGTATAAAGTAATATGAACAACTCTAATATTACAGTTTGATAAAAACAATCTGCTTTATATGATACTCTAGACAACTATCTGACTTTTGATCCACGGAAGGTAATGGAAGACTTTGCTGTACACGCCTGCAACGTTCTCCATACCGCACGGTGTCGGGCCGAAGCTGACGATGCCCACCAGCTCGAACCGTCCTTCGTTTTGCCTCACCAGAGGTCCACCAGAATCTCCTCTACAAGAGTCCTTGCCGTTCACTCCGCCCGCACAAATTTGACCCTCCCATAGTGGTACTCGTCGATGGGGGACATTGTATGATGGTTGGCAATCCTGAAACCGTAACAACATCACGATTTATCTGGCCCATGAATTTTCATGGCTGCTAGACACGATAATGAATAGTAATTGAACCCACTTGAGAGAACATGATTAAGAAAATAAATAAATACCTTATTGAACGTCTGTTACACGTAAACAACCGGTACTCCTTGCATCGGTGATGTTATGTTAGGGTAATCTAAGAGTGATTGCTGGGAATAAATAATTGAATTTGTATTACCGGTACGGAGGTTTTTCAATGTAAGTAACGTAGGCTGTTAGGTAATAAAAACAATTGAGATACTTCAGGAAGAAAGATTACATTTGCACTAAAGAGCGAAATAAATTTGAATGAAATATTATTTATTACATGCACCAGGTAGTGCATTCATTCGTTCATAGGTACGAAATGTTTTAATCGGTGCCAAGTAAAATTAGATACGATAGATTAAATCTCTCACGTCGCAGTTTTTTATAAGTATTAAGGTTGTATTTGGCTCAATACCTACTTTATGTAATGCAATCACAGCGATTCGGTTCTGTTTATCACCCCACTCCATTTTAATATCACAAAATATTTTACAATATATTGACGTGAAAATAAGAAAACACAATGAACAATCGTATGAAAATGACAGATTCCAAATTCAAAAGTAATATTTTGTTTATTTTTAATTGTAACAGTACTTATGGCCAGACTAAGTATTTATTATTACGTTATGAATATTCCGTAAAATATTTTTTTATTACAATAAGATGGACGGGGGTCATATGAGGTATCTTGGTTGCCTGGTTGTAAAAATAGGGATTTGAGAATATCATCTTATGACATCTTATGACTGAAATCTTCAAATCAAGCTTCCGTGGTTTTCATAGTCCCCAAAACATATGTACCAATACAAAAGAAAATGATCGGAACCGATTATACTGACCTGGTACGACAAATACGGCAGGGTGACCTTCAGTTTGATGTCGCTGTAACTCTGCACGTCGCTAACGGCTCCCCAGCCGGCGGTGTACAGCGACGCGTTCCCCTGCGGCTCTGTCGTGAAGTCAGCCGCCGGCAAACATATGGGCCGGATGAAATCTGTGTCGCAACATTAGTTCAAACGCATCCCGAATATGTTTTGTCTCTGTTCAGATATGTTAGCAATTGGAAATTCAATTTGACGTTTTCAAATTAAACAAAAGACCTTGTAGATAACAGAAAGCGCGCCAACATCACCTGTATATTCCATTATTCGGTCGAGTCTAATGAGTGCAATGTCATGGCGTTTCAGTTCAGACGAAGGGTTGTATTCGGGGTGTGGAATGATCTTCTCTATAGGTATGATTAAGGCGCCATCGTTACAGTCTTCACCCCCACCCTCTACTTCCACACAATCCGGACCCGGATTGCTCGTGTCGTATTCGCCCAGCCTCACGTTGACACTGTGAACAATGTACACGAAGTCAATCAACACAATTTATATATCAGCGTTCGGCACCATTAGAGTATTGTGACTATTCGAATACAATATATGGACAATTGTATTAAAATTAAATGTACAATAATGTCTACATGTTTTAATGATAATATTTCATGAATATTCGCATGCACAGTTATATAGAAAAATTACCTGGTGATTGCCAATAGGTTCCGAATCCAATCCAATTCAGTTAAATTTATTCACAGTAAAGGTGTATGTTGCGTGTTCTTTAAATTTCAAGTAAGCCTCTCTTTCATTGTAAATTTATAACTGATTCATTTAACTTTAGGTTAAACTCAACTTACGGTGTTCCAACATTGAGTACGGGTCCCACGAGACAATGTCCCGCGGTCAAGACGTATTGCCCACTGATGAGCACCCCGCCGCAAAGGAGCTTGGTCTTCTGGTCTTTCACGTACTCTATTATTGCCAGCCAAGGGTATTCGTCTATAGATGCCGCAGTGCCACCTGTAATATTATGCTAATTGTTGATTAGGGTCTTTAGAATTCCCTCCTCTAATTCTTTCTCTCTCCTTTTGTCTTATCTTATCCTTATCTTTAATAAAAAAATACATGGTGTAATATTCTAAATAAATCACATTGTCAAGTCTTTTTAATCTATGTTTAATTAAGAAAAATAAATGCCACAGATGGTGCATTAGCCTCCTGCTTTAGTAAAGTCTGCCTTTACATGACATTTAAAAGTGGAAGTTTATAAGACAAAATTCTAATTGTATACTTTTTGTAGAACTTCTTACTAGTAGTTCCCTATTCAAATTTTTATTTCGTCGATTGTATAGGCACCATCTATTGTAATTAATTTATGAGTAATAATAATAATATATGATATAAGAAGGCAAAAAATAAACCTGTCACATATAACGTTAATAAATGAATTATCCCTTATCCATGAGTTTTATTGCAAATGTGTCTCTATTATAACCGGTGAGTGTGCTTAAACAAATAAACCTCTCTATCTAGGCACTTATACAAATATCTTTACTGGCTCATTAATGTTTTGAAACATTATAAATATCCACATTTTTTTGTGGCATAAAATATTCGCGCCATATGTGCACAAGAACCGCGAAAAGTTCTCGAAAGACGTTGTTAACTATAATATTATATGACTCAGCAAAGATACAAATGAGACAACAAAGACAATGCTTGCTCTCGGGCATGTCACGAGCGGTTCTGTGACATATTGAAATTGTCAGCTTTAAACCTACCGACGATCCTATTGCCACCGCCACTGGCGTCGACTCCGCAGCATTCGCTATTGGGGTCTGGTAGAGAAGCTGATAGCTGACATTCTTCTCCGGTCCTTGACTCGGGTGCAGGATAAGATTTTGATTGCAGGCTGCAGCATATATTTTTCTGCTGTGGGCTTTCGCATCTGAAGGTGATTGTTAAAAGTATTTAATAACTGGTCGTTTTAATTTTTTGATTATTATTGTATTGAACATATATTTCAATCCCAATGGGCAATTGCAAGTGGTCAAGTCAATCTTGATATAATGTGCCAGAATATTACCGAATTAGAATTAGAATTGATTATTAGAATTGATGTATTTCAATTTGGTGGCAACTTATGGCTTTAGACCGGGATTTCCGTGCCCAACCAGGCTTACGTCATGCCTAGAGCATTTCATGATTAAGACTGCTAGCAAAGTTCAAACTTTCGTCTTTCATGAATTCACTGACCACTCTCACATCCAATCTTGTCTCGACTATCCAGCTTCTAAATCGAGTCTTACACCTCACTCCGCGGCAACAGTCGATTTTATATTAGCTACGTAGTAATGAAACAGAGGATATAAAACTACTGTCGTCAATAAAGACGCTGAACTTATCAACAATAAAATTGAAGAAGCTACTGTTCAAAACGGTGTAATTAGTAAGATATCCGAACGTAACGAAGCCTCGCGGCTTACGCTAGGTGCAGTGAGGTACATTCCAAAATGTCATAAAAGTTTTAACAGATTCAAGAAAAATATTAATAATGGAAAATTATAATCTAATTACATTAATTATCGTAAAACTTTGAATAAAGTAATTAAAACTGTAAAAAAAATACTATAGGGATCAATTAATAAACCGTCAGGGTAATCTTAAAGAGACGTGGGTTATACAATAAAGTAACTGTAATATACAACAAAGTAAATTCAAAACAAAATCTCCAACACACTCTTAACCATGTAAATCATTGCTTAGTTTCTGTTACTGCTGATCTAACTTAAGCAATACTTGACAGGAAACTCAAATGTTATTGATACACCCTTTAAAAAATGCAAAAAAAAAATTAACAGTTCATCAAATCTATGACGTTACATTTTCTGACCAAATCAAAGTCACTCAAATTATTTTTTTAGTCCAAACACTAACAATGCACCAGGAATTAATAGTATGACATCAAAATTATTGGAACTAAATAGCCTTGAACAGCTTACACACCTATTAAACTAAAACTAAGTTTTGAGCATGGCCGTTTTTCAAGAACGTATAGAAATGCAATCGTATCTCCAACATCTAAAACCACACAGTTTCTAAAGTTATAGAAAAAATTACAAAAATTTCACCGAGATTTCTTCACGTACTGTATTACGTCTTGCATGGGACGTAACTGCAAGATATTGGCCAAGTGAGGGCACGACTTCATTTCGATGCAGGTGCCCTCCGTGCGATCTGCGGTGATGCAGATGTCTGATGGGCAGCACACCTGGGAAGTGGGATAATTTTATCTGTAACATATTTGTCTACTCCCACCGGGACTCTTAAACGATATCAGTGGTTTTTTTGGTAACGATTACCACCAACTCGACTACGGCACCGCCAATGTTATTATTCAATTCAAATTAACGAACTAAATGTTATTGTGTGCTCGGCTAAGTTATGCACTATTAAAATTGCAGATTTAACTTATTTATATATGACGCCGGACAATACGATAGCGAAGGATCCGCTTATTACTGGCACTTTGAAACCGACAATCGAACACAAAAACATTTCCCTGGTGGTTTTTAGAACAAAGGATGGTACGTTGGTAAAAGGTACACCACTAGCAAAGGTTGGATTGGGCTCTAGTATAGATGGAGCCTGGGATGTCTAAAATCTAGGGATCATTTTCAACTATCGTTGCTTATAAATGATCTTGTCAGCATCTGTAGTAGCGATGGTGGAAACAACAACTAAATACTGGTGTGCAATCCTGAGAGCCTATCCAGTGTGTTTACATACAACAGATCAATGAACTTACCCAAGGAGTGTTGTCAATGTGCTTGCAAAAATAGCTCCTCAGTAGCTGCTTTACGGCTGGCGTAGGATCTGATACCAGCTTTAGGAGACTGCTGCAATCGAAGATCGACACGCACTTCCCGCTCCTCCCGTCTGGTGTTGAGCATTCTGATTCTGGAATTACGATTACAAATAATTGCGCTTTGCGCTAAAAGATACCGCCGCTAACTTATAACATTCCGCAGCTTGTGTATCACAGTTCCTGCCGATCCTCGTCGAGTATGACCCAACGTGACCGGAACCAACAATGTTTAACAGATACAAGAAGCACATTAAAAAAACTAATTTGTATCTACTGTCAAAATATTAAAGGCCTGCTCACTAAACTGCAATTTAGTGCCATACGGCCAGATGTATTACTACTCAGTGTAACGAATTAAATACCAGAGTTGGTGTTGTCAAGAAAGTATGAACTATAATGATTTGTAATATTTCTGGCTATATGTAAGTACTTACACGACACTGTGTTAGCGTAATAATTTAATAATTGCACTAGTTTGCGGTTTTGTGGTGTATATGACGGATGAGGATTGACAATGAAGAATCATACTTATCTATTTATACTACTGTATGCAATTATTGGCATAATATGTGATGAATTTAGATTTTATGACTAACTGACCCAAATTCTGTAAATTTCTAAAGTTTGGTCTGTCTGTGTCCTCACATAACTCAAAAACGGACGTCTTGAGGAACTTCTGTATAAACGTAGAACATGAGATTGCGTCAACGAAAATGCTATATATATATGATATCCGTAGAGGTTATGGTTATCATAATAAATAGTGTAACTTCTTGTATTGTATTGTAATTTCTTGGTTTCATGTCCTATTTTTCAACCTTAGGGGTAGTAATTTTTCTTCAACTTCAAGTCAGACCAATCGGGAAGTATGCCGTCCTAAACCAAAAAAAGATTTATCCAAAACGAGTAATGATTCACGAAATTTTCGGTAAAAATATATACAAACGAACTAAGAATTTTCAGTCGTAAAGAAAAAAATCTTTCGGCAGCCATTTATGTATATGTGTCGGTTTAAACAACCGCGCGATACGTATTGTTCGCGCCAATAGTGGCATTACTCTATGCATTTTCCTGTTCCCGTCAAAATTATTATAAATTCTATTAAAGCGCGGCAAATCATTCATACGCTTTTTATTATATAGCGCATTCACTTGCACATCGCCGAGTTTGAAATGAGAAGAAAAAAATGAAAAAAAGGAGTCTTCCCGCCGATCTTGAATGCAATACGCGTCTATTGACAAATAATTGTGTAACTCCGCAGATATTTATAAACCGCACCGCCCAAAGCATTCGAGTTGAATTAAACATCACCGCATTACCGCTCCCGCTAAATAACTCTCGCAAACAAAAGTGGCATTAGTGTGAAGTGTAATTGTGAATCTCAACAACCATATACGACATATCATCCAATGAGAAGTTAGAAGAACCAAAGATTGGAGACAAGGAGCAGCCGCCTAGCCGTCAACGCAGCTAATACAAGTACCGTACCAACCCTGCAAACCAAGTTAGTGTGCTTGCCAAAAATCCGAACAAACCTTTACTTCTACCACGCGCAATCTACATTCCATTAATCGATTTTTGATCATTATTTGATTATCATTAAACTATATTGTTTATTAACTAAATAAAACGCCCGCATGAACCGACTTACAGTCTTCAAAGACTGCTCCTCATTTTTACCACGTATTATACTAGTCATAATAATTTACTAATGAATACTTTACAAAACGATTTTATAACTTCATTTGGATGTGTTTCCCATTACATTAGTACATTAGTAATTGTTTCATGATGAATGTTAATTTGTAAAGAGATAGATATACCTACATTCTTTTAGTGTCGATAAGTTCCAGAATTGCCTATTGATTCAATAATTTGTTTCTTATGAGATGAGATAATTATTATAAGAAAAAGGTAGCTTAATAGTATTAAAAATATGGACGCAGCCAAACGCAGCGATATTGTTCGTAATAGACAATTGCTATTGGCCGTATCCCACTTTTCGGGCTCGTTGAGCAGCGTGGCGAGTGAGAGACTCTTACCTTAGAATAATTACACGCAACTACCCTCATATATCCCATGGATGAACGTGCGACTCCATTGAGGATGCGAGAGATGAAGACAACGACAGGTAACAAAGCAGTGGAATAGCAACTTCACGCCCTTGTGAACACAGATAACTCTCAGTATTGCAAATTTGATGATACGTGTTTAAATACGATGTATTCCTTTGTCGAAGTAGAGTTATTTCAAAGACGTACATTAAATAAAAAACATAGTAACAATACTACCCAACTAATTATTATTAAATCAGAAAACAAAGATACAATTGTTGCTCGGAAACACCACATGCACGAATACACCTCGAAAGCCAACTAATATCGGCAGTTTGGAAACAACATATAATTTTTAAACAACACAAATACATGTTATGTGCAAGACGTTCGGTATTCGTTTGTGTGTGTACTCACGTCCTGCGGCGGCGCACAGGTGTAATACGACCAAGATCGATGTCAGCAGAAGAGGCGTCATGTTGGTCAGCTATCACCACTGTCACACGCGAACACACGAGTGCGACTCTCCGTTGACGCAGCGCCCGCGGCCTGTGCGGCTAAATGTCTGCGCACTCACTTAACTGTCTACCTTGTTATTGATGTTCATTAAGTATCAGTTTAAACTATAGTTTTATAGTTGAATATATTCTTAACTAATGCAACTCCAAATTTGATTGGCTGCATATCTACGTACATACTAAATTAGTGGCTCTTAAATCAGGAAGTTTTGTAAGGGAGTTCCTTATTTAACGTAGGTGGACTCAAAAAGATAAAATGTGCAAATATTTATTTTATAATTATTTTGTAATTTGACCACAGCAATATATATTTTGCAATAAAAAATAATCAACAGACGATGGGTATATATCTAAAGAAGGAATATTTCTTTAATGTTTTTTTTTTCTAAATAAAAACTCTTTAGTACGTTGTATGTAGGTGTCATTAAAAGTAATTGAGATTTTTTTAATTCATTTTGTTTATAATGTCAATTATTTGTTCCGCTTCGACATCCAGAATCAATCTTGAGTCAAGCACCCGTCTTTTAGCATTTTTTGCCAACCCTTCCGTCCTCTCACCAGAGGGCGCCATCGATACTTACTGGAATTTGACAGTTAAGCTTAGATGGGAGCCTCTGTTTCTTTGTTAAATAATTATAGCATCGTGATTCATAGCGTTCACACGAGCCTAGTAAAAACGTTTAAACTTTAAAGTAAAAATAGTTTAAATATTGTTCCTCTCTTCAAAATGGATAGTGTAAATCAAGAAAACGTGGAAAGTGAAGGAAGAAAAAGAAAGTTAAAAAGAAGAAATACGAAGTTCATCAAGCTCTCGAACTGATCCATCGTCGGGAGACTCAAGTTCAGAAAATGAAAGTAAGTCAAAACGAAGGCGATCACATGTAAGTAACATACAGTTCGAATATTTATCCCAACAAGTTGCCTTTTTGACTAATTTAATCACACAACAACAAAAACCTAATACTCCGTTACATGCTCCGGTTACAAATTTATCAGACAAGGCAGAAAATAATACAGGTAGTGTAATTATGGAAAATAGGTTTGGTTTACGCCTTCCGGACCAGCCATTAACTGATAAGTTGCAGCTCGGTGATTTAAATATACTCGTAACTGTTAAGGAACCATTATATCCAAAAACAGCCGATTCCTTTGTAACCATGATATGTAATTTATAAAACTTCCAATCCAAGGACTGGAACTCAGTATGTTTTGCCGAAACCCAAAAGAAATATTTAACTACCCCCGGTTTCGTTGAGCTTAATATAAACGATGTCTTAAGATCTTTGGAATTACAAATTTTACCTGAAGAAAATTGTTTACATCTATTGTAAAGATTGTTTAATGCTTTATCTAATGCTGTGTTAGTACAAAAAAGGGAGTTGCACACTGCATTACAAAATCTAGTAGATTGGTCAAATTAAAACAAATGTACCCTCACTCCGATTAGTTCATTTTAAAAAATTTAAGAATTTAATAAGCAGTCGGGATATAACAAAACGACTGACGATATTTTACAATTCATTTGTGGGAAAAGGGCCGATTTAATAAATTCACGCCGTGAGCATTTATTAAAACAAATACCGGACGAATAATGCAGAGTTTTTGTTCGATGAGGACTCCCTTAACACTTATGTCCAAAAAATAGTAGGGGCCGATAAAATACTTCAAAATAGAACCACCGTACAGCAACCAACTCCTAGCACTTCGCAGTACAGTGGCAAACCAAACTATGATGCCGGCAGGTTTCCTGTGGGTGCAGGTAAACTATCAAACGAGAAAATGTTTTTTTCGCTACTCTTCCACAAAAAAGAGGAAACAACTTTAAAGGCCAACCAGGACAATCTGGATCTAAAAGTAACCAAGATTCGAAAGTCAAAACTCATTTTCCCAAAAATAAGAGTAATCGTTCATGAGTTGCCAAAATTTCGAGGAGGCTGTCTGACGCAATTTCAACATGTATGGATCAGTTTAGGAGCACCCAAAAAACGGTGCAAACGGGGTAACCATTCCATTCTTAATGCGCCCTCCGCTTATTTCTCCGAACACAAAAGTTTTAAAGAGTTTCGAAACGAAAGCAAGCTCCCTCATGTCACAACAGATTCAGACAATGTCGGGCATCCTCGAAGAAGCAGAAAACAGTCCCAGTTACCTATCAACATTTTTTTCTTGTTCCAAAAACGGACGGTACTTAGAGACCGATTTTCAACCTGAAGCAATTAAACAAGTTCGTAATAACAAAAACATTTCGCTTATTTACACACTTTCGGATGCCAATGTGCCTAGTTGGGTTAAGGTCTTTGAGGTGGATGATGAGAAGGAAAGTCGTCACCGGCTGGTATGCGTATATTTTGAGTACTCGTTAATTTGGTATACAGAATGGAGCGAGACTATGTAGTACAATGTATGAGTGAGTGCCTTTGCTAATGATCAACGTTTTGTATTGTTATGGAAGTGGTGTCTATAAAGATTACATCAAGATTGTTGATTCATATAAACTAGTAGGAACATCACTTCCCCTCAAAAATTATACATACAAAAAAACAAATAACATGAAAAGTAAAGTAAAGGTAAAGTTTTACGTTTACCTATACGCTCTGATTTTATTCTGAGACTTTTCATGTTAATAAATGCATGCTAGGTAAAAGTCTACCGCAAAAAAAATACGAAGATTTAAATAAATAATTTAAAAAGGTTAAAAACATTGATTCACCTACCTTACACATGTAAAAAAAAAATTAGAAAGGTTCGAGGTAAAATTAAACAAGTCGAAAAAAAAATTAAATAATTACAAAAAAAAAAGAAAATATATAATGTATGGATTAAGTTATTATTACGTAGTTTGTAAACATTAAAAAAGAAAAGAAAGGTAAGAATCGACAAGGACATTAGACCAGAACGGTCTTATCGGAATGATTGCCAAGTTAGACCAGCTTGGCGACTGGCTTCCCTCAAAGCAACTGACCCCCCTTAAGTAAAAAATAATATGTACATAAAACAAAATAATATAAAGAGAAAAAAATATTTACGATGTTATTATAATGTAACACTCTCTAAAATGCTATTAAAAAAAATAAATGAATATGAAAACGCTACGCGAAAAACACTTCACTGCACTTTTCTTGATATGCATGCTCGTTAGGCTACGGAGTACGATGGTGGCCTCGGAGTGGCTGGAACGGCGGCTTCATCTCGTCGACGCCTGGTTCGCAGGTCTCTCAGTTCTCTCCTAAGGAACTGAGTGTATGTCCCCTTGCAAAACTTCCTCACGTAAATTAAAAATCTGAAAAATATGACACAGATGATAATGACTCTGATGATGTCCAGCTTAGAGTGTGATATTTGATGCATCAGGGATACATCACCGTTATTTCCAGCTCCGTTTTGTGCAATAACAATTTCTTCGCGACTTTGAGTTTAACCCATTGTAGATAATAAAAATATTTTCCATATGTACAATAGACGTTCGATGGTCTTGCTGTCTTGTGGACAATAGAAATAAGTTTTAAATGTTGACAAAACGCACTGTGGGTTTGACTAATCTTCCGAATCGTGTTCTCCTCTGTTTGTTTTTAGTATCACTCCTTAAGCAGATGGATTTTTTTTCTGCGATAGTTTGTTTTGGTTCGGCCTTATACGTCGGAGGATATTGTGTTGCAGTGTCGCTGTGCACCAAGAATGCAGGTTTTAAACGGTCTATTGTTACAGTTTCAATGTTGTTATCGATCTTGAATTTGAAACATTTATCACCTCGTTTCACCACTTGGTATGGTCCAGAGTAAGGTGGTGTAAGGGGTTTTCTGATATGTTCACAGCGTAGGAAAACGTGCATGAGAGAAGAGCAGGATGCATAAATATCTTGTTCCGTCTGTGCTGTCGTTTTTTAGATGAGTCCTTAAATCTTGGAAGGTTTCATCGATGGGAAAGTCTGGCTTTGTGGGCTCAAAGAAGTCTCCAGGCAGTTGCATTGTTGTTCCGTGTATAAGTTCAAATGGAGATATTTGTGTGTCATCTCGTAAACTTGCTCTTAAACCCATTAAGGTAGTGGGTAGCTCTTGTAACCAATTGTGAGTGTTTCCTCACACCATAAGGGCTGATTGTATGACCCTGTGTAGTCTCTCCACTTTTCCGTTGGCTGAGGCGTGATATGTGCTTGTGTGTATCTAGGTAATGCCCAGTCGCTTGGTCAACTGCGTAAAAAGGTTTGACTCAAACTGACGACCTTGATCCGTTGTGATTTTTAACGCGCATCCGAATCTTATGATCCACTGTGCATAAACGGCTTCAGACACGCTCAAAGCGGTGATGTCCTTTAAGGGTACCACTTCGGGCCACCCAGTAGTACGATCCATCATTGTCACTAGATATTTGTATCCTTGACAGTATGGTAGAGGGCCAACTATGTCGACACGGAGATGTTGAAAACGGTCGCTTTTTGGGAATGACGACAATGGTGACACGGTATGTCGTTGAACTTTAGATTTTTGACAATTGATGCATAACCTTTTTTTTTTTAACGCTGGGTAATGCATTTACGCATCCCGCCCCGGGGAGGCGGCGGGTATGTGGGACTCCCTGGCACGTCCTCTACGTGCCAGAATACCCACTAAAACCCAGCGGGGCCCTCATCGTCTTGATGGGGTGCCACGGGATAGCAGACGCATTCAACCGCGACGCTCCGACGGTTGGCCCGCCTACGCGGGCCGCCTTCGCCTAGAGCGCTCTTGGGCACCAAGAGCGCTCTACTGCCCTATTTTTGGACCCTTACGGGCCCGAAACATAACACCGCGTTTCTGACCGGAGTGCCCTCTGCTTAACAGAGGGACACCCGGAGAAACATACTCCCTGGGCTGCTCTTAGTCTGATCCTTCACCCCTCGACTTCCGGTATGAGTCAAGACTCTGTCGTATAGTCTCGGGGATCATTAG